>BQKN01020884.1:0-12660 GCA_022839385.1 Asparagus kiusianus | reverse complement strand
ATTAGATTAGCATAAGACCCTAATCACCCCCCCTCTAGGGTCTAACACAAAGAAAACTCGAAGTGGGATCTCCACTTAGAGAATCTAAATTGGTTTGAATAATTCTAACTGTCATAAGGTTTGATTATTCAATTTGTGGACCTCTCGTTCATGGAACGAATCGAGAGGGGATTTTAGTTGTGGTCCTAACTGTAGTAAGGTTTGACCAAGTGGGGGTTTTGAGATGATCCTAACTGTTTAAAGGTTTGATCATTCAATTTGTGGACCTCTCGTTCATGGAACGAATCGAGAGGAGATTTTAGCTTTGGTCCTAACTGTATTAAGGTTTGACCAAGAGGAATGGGAGTAGGGTACAAATAACAATAAGTTTGTTGATTTGTACGAACCACTCAGCGGGAAATTTTGATTTCAAACATAAGAATTCGACAGACCGATGACTTTTGGTTGATCTGATCGGTGGGGGTTTCATGGTGCGGGATTACGAATCATCGAGTTTTCCCTTCCATGATCGTGTTACAAGGTTTCGTGAGGAAAGATTAACTGTCATTAAATCTCGTCTTAACAAAAGTAGTAAAAACATATTATTCGCATGATCATTTTCCATTCATGATAATCAACTGATAACGGATTATCCCGAAATATCCTGTATAGGACTCTAGGAACTTTTCGTTTTACATAGGTTATCCTGAACGTATTATGGATAATACTTTTTCAGGAACTTCCCATTTATTGGCATCATTAATTTGTTACCATCCTGGGTAACCAGGCGATATGCACCGTTTGAATAAACTGTTTCTATTACAAATGGCCCTTCCTATTTGGGTTCAAATTTTCCTTTCTTCTTGGAAGTGAGAATCATAGGTCTTCGGATAGCAAGAACTAGATCTCCTTCTTTAAAACTTCGTCGTCGGACCCTTTTATCAAAAGTCTGAGAAATTCTGGCTTGATAAAACTCGATCTGTTGTTGAGCTTCCAAGCGCTTCTCATCTAACATCTCTAATTCCTCGAGACGTTTTTGATGATGTTCCTCCGTTGTCATTCCCGTTGCGAGAGCGATACGGAGAGAAGGAATCTGTACTTCCAATGGGAGAACGGCTTCACATCCATATGTTAATGCATATGGGGTTGTTCCGGTGGGTGTACGGACAGTTGTGCGATAAGCCCATAGAGCTTCACCGAGTTTGTCGTCCCAATCTCGTTTATTGGCTTTTACCAATTTTGCCAAGATTTTGATGATAGTCTTGTTAAAAGCTTCGGCCAATCCGTTAGCCGTAGGATTATAAGCCGTCGATGAAACGTCCTTAATCCCGAATTTGCCACAGAACTTGATGAATGCGTTACTGACGAATTGAGGACCATTATCGTGTACTATTCGCCTTGGAACACCATACCGATATATAACATGGTGTTTGATAAACTTGATGACATCACTCGTCTTTACTTCTCTAAGTGGAACTGCTTCTGCCCATTTTGAAAAGTAATCGGTGATTGCCAAAATAAAGCGGTCCCCTTTAACCGAGGGTGGGAAGATAGGACCTACGATATCCATGCCCCAAGTTTCGAATGGCCACGATGTCACCGACGGGTGCAAATACTCAGGAGGCTGGTGCATATAATTCGCATGTAGCTGACATACTTCACATCGTCGTGCGTAGTCAACTGCATCCTTTACCATAGTTAGCCAGTAATACCCGATTCTTCTAAGTCGATCACAGAGTTTAGGACCGGGTTGATGTGCACCGCATATTCCGTTATGTGCCTCTTTGAGTGCTTGTTCTGCTTCTTTGCCGGATAGACAACGAAGTAGAAGACCATCATATAATCGTCGATACAACATTTGCGCTGTGGCGTTGTAGTAAAATCTGGGTGCTCTTCGCCGAATCGATTCCCTTTCTCTTACATTTTCAGGCAATATCCCATGTAGGACGTAGTCGATAATGGGAAAACGCCAATCTCAAACTTCAGGTTCGACTGCTGTTGAGTAGGCTTCTTTAGCTTCTGAATTATAAATTGGAACAATAAGCTGGTGAGTCCTCACTGTAATCAATTGCTCTGTTTCGGGAGGTTGAGCCAATGATACTGACAACGCCGCCAATGCGTCTGCATACACGTTTTGGAGACGTGGAACGTACTCGATGAAAAATCCTTCAAACGAATTTGCCATCTCAATAGCAACCTGGTGGTATGGAATTAGGTCTTGACTTCTGACCTCATACTCTCCTCGTATTTGATTAACTACCAGTTGAGAATCCCCAAAAGCTTCAAGGTATTCAACCCCTAGCTCTTTGGCAAAATTAAGTCCAATTATTAACGCATTGTACTCGGCCACATTATTAGAACATGGTCCAGTCAACGAGTATGCTCTAGGCAAGACATGCTTTTCCGGGGAAACTAAAACGACCCCCACTCCTGAGGAGATTTTAGAACATCCGGGTGCGCTTGCCACATTGGTTGCGCGGGAAGCCCCATCGAAGTACAACTACCACACTTGTTGATGTGAGGTGGTATTAACTTCATGAGTTTCATCTGGCAGATCGTCGTACAATTCGACTATATCCTTCGTAGGATTTTCTGCTAGAAGATCGCAAATAGCTCGCCCTTTAACCGATTTTTGTTGCTTAAAGTACAAGTCGTATTGCGATAAGAGTAAAGCCCATCTAGCTAAACGCCAATTCATGGAGGCCGGCTGGGTCATGAATACGCGGACCGGGTTTATGTTGGAAATGACATAAATCGTCTGCCCAACTAAATAGTGTCGCATTTTCTGGACGGCAAATACCAATGCAAGACATTCCTTCTCGATCATTGGGTAACGAGATTCTGCTCCTACCAATGTGCGACTCAGATAATATACCGCTTGTTCGTGACCGTTATCGTCGTCTTGTGTAAGTAATGCACTTAACGAATGGCTCGTCGCTTTGACATAAATCAAAAACGGTTTGCCCGATTTCGGTGCAACGAGAATAGGTGGGTTCGCTAGATATGCTTTAATATCCTCGAACGCCTTTTGGCATGCTTCATCCCAAATAAACGACACGCCTTTCTTCGCGAGTTTAGAAAATGGTTGACATTTTCCGGACAGATTCGATATAAACCGACGGATATATGCCAATCGACCCTGCAATCCTCTGAGTTCTTTAAGATTTCTCGGGGGTTGCAGCTCATGTATCGCCCTCACTTTATCAGGATCAATATGAATACCCTTTGTGGTGACGACGAATCTAAGAAACTTACCGCTCGACATTCCAAGGAAGGATTTAGTCGGGTTCATTTTTAACTGGTGGGTCCTCATAAGATCAAACATTGTCTTCAAATCCTTGATGTGGTCGTTTTTATCACGGCTTTTAACCACCAGATCATCAACGTAGCATTCGACGGTCTTCCGCAGATGTTCTTGAAAGATCTTCGTCATGGCTCGTTGGTACGTAGCACCAGCGTTCTTCAATCCGAACGGCATAATAGTATAACAGAATACACCAAGGGGTGTTCTGAAAGCTATATGCTTTTCATCATCTGGATGCATCTTAATTTGATTATACCCTAAAAATCCATCCATAAATGACATTCTCTCAAACCCGCACGTATTGTCAATGATGACATCTGTAATGGGCAGAGGAAAATCATCTTTAGGACAGACGGTATTCAGATCTCTGAAGTCAATGCAAATTTTGATTTTCCCATTCTTTTTAAGGACTGGAACAATATTAGCCAACCATTCAAGATGTTGTTCTTCCCTGACAAAACCTGAATCGATCAGTTTTTTGACTTCAGCTTCTATTGCCTCCATAATTTGCGGACGAAACCGTCTTTGTTGTTGCTTGACAGGTTTAGCATCCGATTTTATATTGAGGGTGTGCACTGCTACATTTGGATCGAGTCCCGGCATATCTTCGTAATTCCAAGCGAAAACGTCGATATACTCTCTGATGAGGGCGATTAGCTCCTCTTTCTCATCCGGTGGAAGATCACCGCTGATAAATATAGGTTTCGGATTAACTTCGTCACCCATATTAACTTGGATCACTTTATCCTTAGTAGGAGGTTCTCTTTGTTCGAATCGATCTCCGTATTGGATGTTCATGTAATGCATCAATGGGTCTTCCCAAATAGGCAATTGGTCGTCTTCTTCAGTTGTGGAAGGATCAACTGTCGCCATATTTGATATTAGGGCTTTGAATCTCTCTCCAATGCTCGTGTCAGAATCCCACATTGAAGTATCGGATGAATGCCCACTCACACTTCTTAATTGGTTAATGATCTGTTGGCCACACTCGTCATCAGATGACGAAGCATAACCTAGACCTCTATTATGAGTGTAATAATTATCCGGTTTTCCTTTTGGTACATAAGTAGAACGGGGTGGAACCCTAACTCCATGACCAAAATAAAGACCTTCACCGAGCGAGAGATCATAGCCTTGTCTCTCTATGTAATCATTAGCTTGCGAACTATACCGGGAGAAATGTCGTCCCGGCTTTTCCTCATCTGAGTTGCTGTCCAAGAAAAGATCAGGTGCTAGGGATGGATCCCCTTTTCCAAAGATTATTTCTTTCTCACCCCCTGTCTTTGCAGGTAGGATCACCGTTGTCCCTGCTGAATTTTGTAGATATTTCGTCGCCGTGCAGGACGATCGAATTGGCATGTGTAGGTTAGGATTATCATACAATTCCTGCATTACATTATCAAGACAAGGCGAATACTCTAAATCATTCTTTATTACTTCATCGGCAAGTTGCCAGTTACAACTTTCATCCGACGATTCATCACCGTCAAGATCGATTACAAGAGGTTCAATGTCATTGAGTACAAGACCTTCACTATAATCGAGCCCGGTTTCGGTATCAGCTTCTTCTCCGTTGTCCGTGCCATGGGCCGATGGTTCAGTATCGGACTCAGCACCATATAAAAGGGAGTCAGTAAAGTAATTTTCTAACCCCTTGAATGGCTGCTTATCCGTGACCACCGTCTTGACCTCTTCATTAGTGTCAACATACTTCAAGCACTGATGAAGGGTAGAGGGAACTATAAGATTACCATGGATCCATGGACGACCCAACAGTAAGTTATAGGAAGTCTCTGCATCGATCACATAGCAGGTGACTTCAGACTTCAAATCTCTGAGTTGACACTTCACCCGGATCTTTCCCAACGGTCTTGATCCACTAGTATTGAACCCGTAGATGACCGTTCCTGTGGAGGCTAACTTGCTGGCGGGAATTCCGAGGTGGTACATCAACCGAAGTGGCATGATGCTTACAGCAGATCCCGGATCGACTTGAATCCGGTTGACCATGCTCGAACCGATATATCCAGTAAAATATAATGGTCTATCATGCTTAGAATTCCTGACTTGCATATCTTCTTTTGTGAAAGCGATGCAAGGGAATTTAGTGGCTGCCAGATTGCAATGCTGCACCGACGACTCTGGCTTTTCAGGAGTTGGTTTGATTTGAGTGAGGAATACCTCAGAATCAGCCAAGGCTTCTTGTAAAGCTTCCCTAGTTTCTTTCGAAAGACGAAGCAACTCGTATAGCGTGATCCTTGCTGGGATATTAGCTAATTGAGTCATGACGTCGAAGCGGAATGAAGTATTTGAACTTTCCGGTTTGTCTCGTCCAATAGGTTTATTGAAACGAGGCTGCTTCGGAAATTGAACTTCTTTGGGTTGAGGTTCTTTTCCTTTCTGCTTAACAACCTTCTGAGGTTTCTCAGTTGGTATAGGCGGGGTCGTAACCACCCCCAGTTCTGCCAGAGTTTTACCGTTAGGATTAGAAGCTTCAGGATACTGGTAATGGTATTCATTTCCACCCCTTGTCGCGAAAACTTCCTGTTCTTCATCAGAAAGTGGTAGAGCTGCTATCTCCTCGTCATTCTTCTCAGGAATCCCCGAGGTTCTTCATCAGAAAGTTCCCTTGTCTTTGACGTGGATGTCGTCCACTGTTCATCTTCAATCAGATCCGGATGAACCCAAAGGATTTCGCCGTTAGGGGCCGTATGTGATACTAACCCTTTTTGGCGCTGTCCATGAGGATCATCATTGATAGTTTGCATCTTTACTTCTGACATTGGCTCGGCTTGAAACCAGGACAAGGGAACTGATCCGAAGCTAATGGAGACTGCGTTTGCACCCACCTTCTTCTCCTTTGGCTTCGGGGTCACAATACCAACATCAATTAAAGTTTGTATTTTGTCTTTTAAGACATAACAAGCTTTAGTGGGATTGTGAACCCTCCTGTGATACGCACAGTATTTTGGGTCATTAATCTTCTTCAATTCTTCTTGGTTTATGACCGGTGGAAGCTTAATCTTGTTATTATCCAGTAGGTATTTGAAGATAACCGGGACTTCATCATCTTTGAACGAATACTCCTTCGGGAATCTGGGCTCAGAGGGCTTAAACTGCTTCTGAGGCTGTTGACTCTGATTCGGTGCCAGCTGGAATGATGACTGCTACGGTTGTGGTTGTGACGGCTGTTGTGACGTTTGATGTGCGTCAACAGCAGCTCCCGACCCTCTTCCTCTGCCTCGAGGATTGAAATTCTGTTTCTGATTTTGATTGTTAGCTGGTGGCTGACCCCTCTCCAAATTCCTTCTTTTGAGAAACCGTTCAGCTTGTTCACCTCTAACCTTCAACTCTTTCCAAGTCTTAGAGGGTACAACCCCCATTATCTCCAGTACATCCAAAGACAAGTTGTTATGGCATGTCTGTAGGATAAACTCCTCTGTGAGTGGATCTCGGCAGTTCACCGCATTGTTCCGGAACCGTTTGACAAAGACGTCAACTGATTCCCCATTCTTCTGCTTCTCGTCCAACAACGAGCCAATGGAGACCTCCGTGTCGTCGTCGAAGAAATTGGTGAGAAACAGTTCTTCCATATCTCCCCAGCTATTGATCCTTCCAGGTTTCAGGCGTCGGTACCAATCGAAGGCAGACACGCGGAGAGTTCCTACGAATGACCGAACCATCAGGGCTTCATTTCCTGATATTGCGCCGAGATGTGACTTAAAATAGATCAAGTGCTGAGTTGGTGAACCCCTGCCATCAAAAGGAGTAAAGTTAATTAAATTAAATTTTGGGGGATAAGGAATCAAATCCCACTCCCTCGGGTACGGGTATGGAATGCCCGTTTTCTTCACTTCCTGGGCCGTCATCAGGGCGTTGACTTTGCTCTCAAGATCCTGTATTTTCTTGTCTTCTTCCTCAGTCTTCTTCAGATAAACTTGAGGAGTTGGTTTGGCCGGACCGCTTCCAGAACTGTCTTTATCAGGCGGAGGATCATCAAAGATAGTCTCGTCTTCTTTGTCATCGTCCTCAGCTATATGTACAGGTTTGACATTGTGTTTGCTGGATTCTGTCTTTTGGCTCGATTCCGGTTGACTTTGTTGAGCTTGTAAATCCCGTACCTGCTGCATCGTCAACTCCATCTCCGTTTTGATCTCAGCTCTGATCTCCTCGCGTTGTTTGGCCAACGTTTCTTGCAGTATCTGAGCCAACTGGTCTGGCGTGATGGCGAAGGATTCTCTTGCTTGCCCCACACTGGATGCGGTATCGTCTGAAGCGACCGCAAAACAAGTATCTGATAATTCGTCTTCCGATGATAAACCTTCGTGCATCCTCTTATAGTCTCGGCGTCGGTTGGCCCTCCATCGTAACCGCTCCATTCTTTGAGAAAGACCCCGCTCAACTCTTCCTTCTGAAGAGAAATCAGGGTCAGGGTTGACTAATTGCTGTTTTCCTCTGCCAGTCATGTTAATGGTGACCTCAGGGAACTCATCTTGCTACCTCGTAGGTTTCTTCTTGTTGAAGCGCCTCACTTTGGGTTTTGGCGTTTCTGTAGACAGTCTTTGGAACACGGAAACTCGTTTTGCTTTATTTTGCGAGCAACCGCATTCCGTCAGTACTACCTTGATGAGTCTCTCGCATGCGCAATGCGATTCGTCTTCTCTGACGATTCTCTTTCTCGAGTTACTGTTTTGATAGTACAGCTCATCACTACCGTGATTTGAGCAACCTATCTTTGGTTTGTGAACCTTGTTAACATGCACAGAACAACCAGTCGCCGTTTCTGGGCGATCCAAGGTTAAATTTTTAAACACACCCCTTTGCGGGTGTGGAGTCTTCACAGGTCCTATACGATCATGAACCGATATTCTCTCGTTTCGGACCGGGTTAATTCTGACAGGAGGGTGTTTACGACCCCTTGTATAGGAAACCACCAAGGGTTTGTTTGCTGGACTTGAATTTTCTTTAACTGGGGCTTTGCCTCGATCATCAGCCAAAGGACCGAGGCGATCCGCCATGGTGATCTTGAATTTGGATAAATCTGGGCTAACCCAGGGTTTCACTGGTGATGAAGCAGACGCTGTTATAGTAGAAGGACCAAGATTAGGTGTAGATGGAACTGCAGATGTAGTCTGGTGACGACGATGAACATCATGACCACGTGAAGTGACGCGGCAGTCAGAGCTGTCGCGGTTGAGTAGATTGCCGCGACAGCCATGACTGCCGCGGTCGAAAACATTGCCGCGGCAGCTTGTGCTGCCGCGGTTGCAGACTGCATGGCTTTGAGATTTTTGGGTATTTTCAGTCTTGGGAACCCAAATTTTACAGTTTTTCGGTGGCTTTTCAGACACTATTTCCTTCTTGTTCTTCTGAGCTTGTTGACGAAGTGCACGGGCACGAGCGGCTTTTACCTTACGCCTTTGAATCCGTTCCTTCAGGGTTGAACGAGCCCTTTTGACGAGGGTCCATTCTTCCGTTGTGAGCTTTGCAGAAACATGATTATCTTGCCGTTGAGGCAATTGAACCATCCTCTGGTTCCTCGACTTTAGGTCCGCATAATAATGGACCCCGTCGGTCTGTTGTAAGGCCTTAGCCAATTGACGAGCACGGCGTTGGCGCTGTCTCTAACGAGCTCTCTTCGTCAATACCGGTGAACTATCCATTAGCGACTCCTTAATGGGTGTGGAGTCTTTTGGAGCAGAATTGTTGTAGAAAGATTCTTCAGCAACTATTGGGCAAGAATCTTCATTTGCGGCCTTCTTAGGCGTCGTCGACTTGTAAGCTTTCTTAGGAGAAGACATCTTCCTGCATCTGCGTGACGAGGAAGATTTTGAGGATGAGGATGATAAGTACTCCTCAAATTTGGCTTGATCGAACTCGTATTCGATCTCTTCAGTGACGATAATCTTTATCGGCTGCGACACGGCGGCCTCGGCAGCGAGGCCGCTGGCTCCCACTGTGGTCGCCAGTTTGTTTTCAGCAAAAGTTGTCTTCATCGTAGATTCCATTAATCTTCAGTCGATTTACAGAAAATTACAATAAAAAATGAATAAAATTACAACTCTTGAGGAAAATAACACAAAAGCTGTTTATCAACTGCTGCTTTGTGGGACTTTGCCTGTGCCGGGAGTGCTTTGGCTCGTGGACCACCGATTCGAAGATCGTGAGGTTGTTTTGAGATCCTTCCTTCGTTTATCGAAGTAGGGATTTGAAGCGAATATCTTATCGATGTAAGATGTTCACTCTTCCAAAGATCAAGTCTGAGCTTAGATCTCTAGGAGTCACCAAATGATGCTTGTCAAAGGGTGAAAATTCTCTCTTTCTTCCTCAAAATCTCTAAAAGCTCAAGTCTTTTCTGCTCCAATCTGTCATCTGTCCTTTATTTCGTGTATAGGGGGGTATTTATAGGGGTAGAAGTGCACCACAGTGAACATGAGGCAAAATAACTGCCCAAGTGATTACTCTTTGGCCGCTGCAGTCTACACTGCCACGGCTATTGGCGCGGCAGTATAGGCTGCCGCGGCCAAAGAGGCAGTTGCCAGCACGTTCCATCGTGCTTGAAACCGTTCTCCCACGACCTTTAACCACTTTTTTCGTGGTTTTAACTATTTGTCCACGTTAGCACACGTTCTATTTCTGATATGTCGCCACGTGAACTTCAGAAACCATCGTATAACTGCCTTATAACCGCTACAGCACTCCTCTAGAACAGCCGCGGCGCCCTAAGTTGCAGCGCCTAAGCCGCGGCACTACAAGCTGCCACGCCATAGCCGCGGCACCATAGGCTGTCACGCCTTAGCCGCGACACCATGTTCTGCCGCGCCACTATGCATTGCCTGATGACGTGTAAATTGTTCTTCCATATCATTTTGAGTGGTATTTGGATATCTTTAGACATTTTTGACGCCTACAGATACCCCCTCCAAAGTATCTCAGACTCATCATTTCTTTAGAGAAGAGTCTGGGACACTTTGGATATGATAAGCTTTCCCTGCAATTTCTCCAATTCTTTGTTGAGGAAATTGCGTAGAATGGTCTGTGAATGGCTTCAATCCTTGACTTCTTCATCTTTTAGCCTACTCAGTGCTTTGTAGAATAGCTAAGATTCCTCCGGCGCTACGTTTATCGCATGGTCTTTGTCGAAGTCTTGAATTGGAACCGTTGTTGAAAATTGGAGAATCAGTTTATACTCATATACTCTATTGGAGTGTTCGGGTCTGTATTCCAAATACAGCAATAGATGTATGTGTTTAAACGTCGAAGAATTATCATGCATGTACAGGGCTTCCGCATGTCAAAGTGGACTACTGTGCGTTAACCGCCACGGCAGCTTATACTGTCGCGTTTGAGCGCGGCAACATAGACTGCCGCGCTCGAGCGCGACAGCGTCGAGTGCCGCGCACCGCTTCGGCTTGACGGGTTTATAAGACCAACTTTGGGCCTTTTCGGGTCATTATTCCCCGCTTCTCTGAGTTCGAAAGTTCTCCCAAAACCCTATAAAGGGATTTTTCTGGCTTTTCCCCTTCCCACTTCTTCATATTTGGGTGTTATTTGCTTAACAAGATCTAGGGTTTCGGATCCTCTTCTCAAATCTGAGATTTTCTTTGGTCTTTTCCTTTTTCGGGCTTGATTCTTCTTGATTCCTGGTAAGGCCGAACCTATGTATGGTATTTTAGAGTTCTGTTTCGATTTCTGCTTGGAATTTCACCCAAAACCCTAACTTTTTCTTCCTTGGACCAGTTCCCATCATGTCTCCCAAGAGATCTAGGGTTCCCAAAGCCAAATCAGTGGCTCAGGAGTCAGAGGAGGTGGAGGCCGCTGCTACTTCCTTCGGAGGTGAGTTTTTTTAACATTTCCCCTTTTCAAAATTACTGTTCTTTGTACGTATAACCTCGCTTGCCCCCTTTGAGGGGCATCCGGGAAGAGTTGACATCCTTCATTGAGAGGATTAACGCTGTAAAATACATATCTTGTTTAATCAAGATAAGTACCACAGCCAAAATTATGAACTTGGCTCAAAACCTCGTTCCTTTTGAAACCAGGGTCATCATCAGTTACCGCGGCAGCTCGTACTGCCGCGGCTGAGCACGGCAGTGTATGCTGCCGCGGTAACACACGGCAGTAACAATTGCCGCGGCCACTTAGCGCGGGGGTTTTGGTCTTGTTAACCCTTTGTTATTCAACTATCTTCAAATTTTCTTCTTGCAGTTCCTTTTCCTTCTGTAGCCTTCTCTGATAGAGAGGACCCTGGACAGAGCGGTACCCTTCATGCCTCTTTCAACGGCGAATTCCTGGTTAAGGAAACTCGTCAGTTTAATGAGGATTGTGATGACAGCGTTCCCGAATTAGTTCGTGAAGGAAGTCGTCGCACTCTGCGTGCTTTGCTGACCGACTCACCCTTAACTCCAACCCGAGATTCTACCGAACCGTTGAAGAAGCCCGATTATCTATTCGGAGATTCGATAGAAGATCCAGACAATCTTTGCCGTGGCCCTGAAATCTGGTTGAATGATCACGAAGGTGCTTTTTTATTCCTTCCTCCATTCCCTCGACAATATTCACTTCTGCAGTTAAGGAATTTGGCAGTTCGGAGAAAAATGACATGGCACCTAACAGAAGACCATGAGCGCATCCATTGTGGATTCATTGGTAAAGATATTAGCGCTCCTGGCTCCATCGGTAGGCATAATATTCGTGGTCTACACCCAGGAATATTTGGACCAGATAGCGGGCCCCAGAACGAACTAATGATAAGGGCCAACACGGTAAAGAATAGGCTCGCTCGGGTTGGACGAGAACTTCCCATTCCTAAATTCAGGTGTTATGGATAGGTTCACTCTCTTCAGGACAAATGGTGGGCTAGGATGACTGACTACGTACTCAATCGTTGGGATCAAGAGCTAAAGAACTTGGGGTTACACGTCCCGATCCGAGCCAGCATGTATGGTATCCCAGTGAGTGTAGACCACTTTCTTGCTTTGTTCGAGTCTTATATCCCGGAGACCAATACATTTCTTACCAAGTATGGGGAGTTAGGGTTTCCGCTCCATGAAATGATGAAGGTATCCGGATTGCCATTGGGGAATACTCCTTATCAAGAATACTTTCCCAACAATCGTCGGCTTATGAAGATGAAGAAGGCCGGCTCTCCCGCTTATGACATTCTCTGGGAATTGACTTGTCACTACCAAATAGCGATAGCCAAGATCGAAGTAAAGAGTAAGAAAGCCGCTCGGGTCAGTTTGAAACAGTTCGCCGACTACCTGTTTCAGAACCTCGAGAGCTCGACCGGTGAAGCTATCTGTGAATCACCGATTCTGACTCCTTCTGACGTTAATGGGCTGATTACGAAGATTAATGCCCAGTCTTATAGAACT
>BQKN01020883.1:13356-26702 GCA_022839385.1 Asparagus kiusianus | reverse complement strand
ATCCCATTCCCGTATCTCCCGATGAGTCTGACCTGCTACCTCATGTAGAGAGGCCTACAGGAGTCGCTGATATTAGAGAGGAGGTCAATGTAGGACCTGATTCCGTGAATCAAGGTACATCTAACACTGACAATGTATTTCTTTAGATAATACACAAAGGAATTTGTGTATCCTCTAACTGTTCTCTACTTCTTGCTCCTTCAGATAACCTGCAGGAGGCGAATCCTGGAAATGAAGAGGCTAATGCACCCGTGAAAGGTAACCCATTTCCATTGGTTGTAGTTTCTTCATTCTTCTTTAGCACTTATATTCTTTTATGTCAGATTTCTCCATCGATGATTTTGACGAGGGAAGCCTATTTGCGGACACTCCTATGATGCACTACATATATAGCTCTCCTCAGATTGATGATCAGTTACCTGGGGATATGTTTTCCGAGTCCACATTTGCTACCAATCCTGAGGATGGTTCCTTTGAAGGTATGTACCTTTTTCTGAGTCGATTATAGGACTAGCCAATTTTGACTAATACAGCTATAATGTAACGCCTCTGCGGATTCCGTTTTGAATTTGACAGGAGCTTTTATTGAGAGAGACCCTGTTGAGCCGGCTGCGAGACCAACTGCACCAGTTGATGCATCCACAGCGGTTACATCTTCACCACCCCCAGCGGCTCAAGGGGAAGAAGGTATAAGTCAACTCATTGAAGAGCGCTATTCCTTTTTCTCATTAAGACTTTTGACGGACTTCTCCCTTTTTTGTGTAGGGCGTTCTTCTCGTCTTCATGTCCTGGTGAAGGAGTTATTGTCCGACGACGATCCCGACAAGGTCGTCATCTGCATAGAAGTTCGCTCCTTCTTCTCCTTTGTGAATGCTATGATTGGCAAGCTCTTCCACGGCGGACTTTCACTTCACCAGTTTAAACCTCTCCTGAATTCCAGAGTTAATTTGATAAAGGAAGCAGGATATCCATATTTGGCGAAGGCTATAGTTGACGATCTCGACTGCCTAGAGCATGAGCTTCAGATGTTTCATGAGCTTCGAGATACCGGTGCCTCTTCATTTATTGCTGCTGAGCTAGAGACCCGTTTACAGTCACTGCACGAGACTCAGATTCTTGCTAGTCTTGAGGTTCAGGTGCAGCGAGACCGAGTGGATCGAGTTGAGACCGGCCTTGCTACTAGATTATCTTCACTTGCCGAGCTCGATTCTTCTCTTATCTCTTGTGAAACCAAGATAGACCGGCTTGAAAGAGAACTCCGCGAAGAAAAGGAGACTTTGAGCATTCTTCAGATGACGAGAGCACAGGACCAGCAGACCTGCACTGCTTTATCTGACGAGCTGACATCCTTAAAGCAGGAGCTGGTCGAGACAGAGGAGACTGCTGCGAAGACCTCTGCCGCTACCGAGGAGTCCATTAGAGCTGAGCTTAGTCAAGCTTATGATGATAAGCTGTCTAAGCTCAGCCAGCAGATTTTTAGCCACGGGCTTGATGTGTGATTTTGTTTGCTGTGTACTTTGACTTTTGACTCTCTTAGTGACACTGGTTTTCATCTTTATTTTTATTATGATTCGTCATTCCGTTTGAAATGTTAACCATAATACTCATAGGATTTTTGGCAAACCCTCAGCCATCAACGGGTTTGATGAGCCTTTACCGACTACCGTTTGAGTCGGGCTAGCATGCGAATTGTTTAAATCCGCTCGCATGTAACGTTGCGCTCAGAGATTGAATTCTCCGAGACTTCATGCTATGATGTCGAATACATAGACTTCGCCATTGTTACGGGAATAGGCTACCCGGCGACACGTGTTAGGTGTTGACTTTAGGATTTTTGGCTAACCCCCAGCCTTCAACGGGTTTGATTAGCCTTTACCGACTACCGTTTGAGTCGGGCTAGCGTGCGGATTGTTTAGATCCGTTCCGCACGTGACGTTAAGCTAAAAGAGTTAACTCTTTTAGTACTACGATATTGAATACGTAGACTTCGTCTTTCTCCTGTGAAAAGATTAAACAGCAACGTGTATGAGACGTTGACTTAGGATTTTTGGCAAATCCTCAGCCTTTAACGGATTTGACGTGCTCTTACCGATTACCGTTTGAGTCGGGCTTACATGCAGATTATCTTAATCCGTTCCGCATGTGACGTTGTGCTAAAGGAATGAACTCCCTTAGACTTTGTGCTACAACTTTGAATATGTAGACTTCGCCATTGTTATGGGAATAGGCTACCCAGCAACATGTATTAGACGTTGGCTTATCCCCTACTTAGGTTTCGGGAAAACATACCCCAGAGTCAGACTCCGGTGTCTTTTTCTACGGATAAAGACCAAACCGGCGACGCGTGTTAGGCGTCGGCATATCCTTTCTTAGGATTCGGGATGGAATTCCCCATGCGTGTGAGACATGGATTATGGGGTTATTAATAACAACCTGCCATAATGTTGAATGTGGACGAGTGTTCTTCTCAACGGCTAAGAACTAACCGGCCGCGCGTGTTAGGCGCGGACTTATCCTTACTTAGGTTTCAGGATAAAATACCCCAGAATCGAACTCTGGTGTCTTCTTCTGCGGAGAAAGACTAAACCGTCAGCGCGTGTTAGGCGCAGACTTATCCCTGCTTAGGTGTCGGGATAAAATACCTAGGATGAATCCTAAATTGATAAATTTTGAGAAAAGGTTGTTGTGGGAAAGGAAGAATTTTATATTCTATTTCCCGGATTCTGGAAAGGAAGAATTTTATATTCTATTTCCAGTGCAAGAAAGAGACTAGAAGTGGGATCTCCACTCCGAGAATCTGAAAGATCTAGATAAACTTACCTTTTATAGGATTGATTACCTGATCGAAAGAAGAGTTCTTCGTTTATCGAAGTGAAATTTCAGCTTCGGTTATAACCATGAAAAGGTTGAACCAAAGAGAAAAAAAGGGAGTTCTTTCGTTTATCGAAAGGGGACTCCGAACTGAGAGTGGACCTTTTTGGTGGACTCACTGTCAATTGAAATTGATCAGTGAGGGATTTTGGTGGTGTGAACTTGGGTTATCCTTTAGAATATTAAGTGTAATATTCTTCAAGGAACTTCCCGATAAATGAGTTGTCTTGAACGTACTAGGGATAGTACTTTTTTAAAAACTTCCCATTTATTGGCATTAATTGCCTGATGCCCTCTAAAGAAATTAAGCGGTAAGCGCCGTTTGAATAGACTGTGTCTATTACAAACGGTCCTTCCCACTTAGGTTCGAATTTACCTTTCTTCTTAGAGGTGAGGATTATTGGTCGGCGAGCAGCGAGGACCAGATCTCCTTCCTTGAAGCTTCTTTGGCGAACCCTTTTGTCAAAGGCTCTGGATATCCTGGCTTGATAGAACTCGATGTGTTGTTGAGCTTCCAGACGCCTTTCGTCCAGCCTTTCGAGTTCCTCAAGACGCTTTTGATGCTACTCTTCGGTCGTCATCTCCGTTGCGAGAGCGATCCGAAGGGAGGGAATTTAAATCTCCAACGGCAGCACAGCCTCGCATCCGTACACCAACGAATATGGGGTGGATGAGAGTTAGAATTTGACAATAAGAGCTTGAATGTGGATTTCTTATTCATCTCTTCTATAGTGACTGGGTTATCCTTAAGAATACCACACGTGATATTCTTCCCGGAACTTCCTGATACATTAGTTATCCACTCTCAGCTTTCCTTGCAACGCTGGGTTTGACATTACAATCAGTTATATGACCTGGTTATCCTTGAGAATATAAAAATTCTCCAGGAACTTCCCGTCAACAGTAGGAAATAGTTTAGACTCATATACCTATTGGAGTGGTGTTAGTCGTTCTCATTCGGTTTGTTTTACTATTGAGACGCCGGCTTCAATCAAGGCTTGTATCGTATTTTTGAGGGTGTAGCAAGTCTCCGTGGAATGAAGAATCCTCCTATGGTACCCACAATATTTTGGATCTGAAATCCGGTTAGCTTCCTCCTGATCTCTGATAGGTGGGAGCTTGATTTTGTCATTTTCCAGAAGATATTTAAGGATGGCTGGAACATCATCGTCTTTGAAGGAGTATCGTTGCATTTGAAGCGACTGTTGTGGCGATCGCTCCCGTAATTGTCGTTGTGATGTTTGGTCAGTAGCGAACCTGGGTACGGACTCTGGTTGGCTTTCCTCAACTCTCTTTCTTTTGGGATAGCGTCTAGTCGAGGTGGTGATAGACTCGATTTCCTTCTGCTTTTTGTCTTCATCTCCATCTCTCTTTGAGTGATGGCGAGAAGAAGGAATTGGGCTACCTCCAGCGTCATTGAAGGGTGTGGTCATATCACCCCTAATGTTACCGAGGGGTGAATCAGTCTTGATGACCATATTCAGATTCGGACTGTTGTCACTTGTCCTGTGTGGAATAGGCGTGGCTGGTGTAGCGCAACATTTACACCTTTCAGCTTGCAACTTTCTTATTTGTCGCATAGCCAATTCCATCTTATCCTCAAATTCTTCTTTCTGCTTGATTAATGCTTCTTGAACTATTTGAGTGAGCTGGTCAGGACTAATGTTGAACGCATCCCTAGTATTCTTAGAAAGACGTGATAACTCGTGTAGAGTTACTTTTACTGGGATATTAGCCAATTGGGTCATAACCTCGAAGTGGTAAGGAATGTTTGACTCTCGCGGTTTATCTCTTCCAATCTGCTGATTGACTCGAGACTGCCTCGGGTTTGGAACATCTTGGTGCAGGGGCTCCTGTTGGTTCCTTTCGGCAAATGCGGGGGAAGTTATAGTCATCCCTACCTCAGCTGGTCGATCAGAGACATTTGGGTATTTGAACCGATATTCGTCCCCATTTCTGGTGGTTACAAAAGTTTCATGTTCATTGTCAGCAAATGAGAAAGCAGGAATTGCTTCGTCGTCTTCCTCTGGAATAGCAGAAACTCCGTAACAGGATTTTCCCTTGCCTTTTGATTTCCTTTTGGATGATGATCCGACCCATTGTTCATCTTCAATGAGATCCGGATGAACCCAGAGGATTTCGCCGTTCGGGGTTGTGTGTGGCACGAGTCCCTTTTGGCGCTGTCCGTGCGGGTCGTCATTCACCGTCTTCATCCCGACTTTGGTGACGTGTTTTGGCTCAAACCAAGTTGTAGGCACCGATCCAAAGCTGATTGACACCGCGTTTGCTCCTACATTCTTGGCAGGCTTCGGGGTTATAACACCCACATCAATTAACGCCTGGATCTTGTCCTTGAGTTGGTAGCATGACCTCGTAGGGTGATGGACCGCTCTGTGATACGCGCAGTACTTCGAATCCGTCACTTTGCTAGCTCCCTCTTGATCCACGATCGCTGGCAGCTGGATTTTGTTGTTTTCCAACAAGTACTTGAAGATGCCAGGAACTTCCTCATCTTTGAAGGAGTACACTTTAGGAAACCTCGGTTCTGAAGACTTCTGCTTCTGAGACCATTGCTGCCAATGCGGCTGCGATTGTTGTGGCGCTCGCTGCTGCTGCTGTTGCTGAGGTTGCAATTGAAATGTCTGGTTAGCATCAACGGCATTAACATGAGCTTTACCTTTCCCTTTCTGGTTGAAGTTCTGCTTCGGAGGATTAGTAGCTGGTTGGCCTCTCTCCGCCTTCTTTCTTCTGAGGAATCGCTCAGCTTGCTCTCCTCGAACCTTCAAATCCTTCCAGGTCTTGGATGGTGCTGTGCCCATTGCTTCCAACACATCCGGCGAAAGGTTGTTGTGGCAGGTCTGGAGGATGAATTCCTCAGTGATCGGGTCCCGGCAATTCATCGCCTTGTTCCGGAACCTTTTGACGAAGGTGTCGACTAGCTCCCCATCCTTCTGCTTCTCATCGAGCAACGATCCGATAGAGACTTCGGTGTCGTCGTCAAAGAAATTCGCGAGGAATTTAGTCTCCATGTCGTCCCAGCTGTTTATGCTACCTGGCTTGAGGCGACGATACCAATCGAAGGCGGCTCCGCGAAGAGTGCCAACGAATGACCGCACCATCAGAAGCTCATTACCAGAGATGACTCCTAAGTGCGATTTGAAATAAATCAAATGCTGAGTCGGTGAACCCATCCCATTAAACGGTGTGAAGTTAATTAGACTGAACTTCGCCGGATATGGGATCGATTCCCACTCTCTTGGGTATGGACAAGGAATGCCCGTCTTTTTCATCTCTTGAGCAGAGATCAATGTGTTGATCTTGTTCTCGAGATTTTTAATTTTTAGGCTTTCACCTGCGTCTTCACTGGTATTCTCGTTACCACCCCCTGTATTGATGGGAGGGTTGTTAGCATTGCGAACTTTATTTGTGTCCTAATCTTCCAGGTTGTTCTGGTTGGGACGATTTGGTTCGCCTTGTTGGTTCCTCAATGCTTGAAGCTGTTGGTCATGCATCTCTCTCATGTTCTGCATAGCCATTTGCATTTCGAACCTAAAGGCTTTCTTGTTGTTTGGCCAGGGCATCTTCGAGCATCTTGGCCACCTGCTCCGCGCTTATCATAAATGACTCGCGGGGTTGTCCTTCACTGGACACTGTATTATCAGACGCCACTGCTGAACCGGCATCTGATTCTTCATCTCCCGAAGGTACTCTTGTTCGGACTCTACCATACGTCGCGCGAATGATAGCCCCGGATTGTAGACGAGTTACACGTCGGGGTATTTCTGGAACCGCCTCGGGGTTATCCTGAGCCGATGTTCCTGTGCTGGTCATATTTGCGGTGACCCTTGAATGCTCACCATCTTCGACCATCTTCCTTCTTCATTGGAAACGCCTATGCCTTGGTTTTGGCATTCCATTGCTGAGTCTTTCGAACATAGAGACTCTCTCAGGAACTGCCTTGACGCAGTTGCACTCAGAGAGTACCGCCCGAATGAGCTTCGAACAAGGACATTGCGTTTTGAGCCTTCGAGGGCTCCTCTTTCTGGTTTTACTCGTACCCCCGGCACGATAGTATAGGTCGTCCGTTTGAATGGTGGAGCAACCTATCGTGTGTTGGCACGATCTCTCAGGTATAACGTCGTCGTCATCAGACGACAATGTTTCCTTCTGAGAATGTACTATTTTCTTCGGACCATCTAGAGTCACACGCCTTGAAACGCGCCTTTGTGGGCGTGAATCTTCAGCGGGCTCTTGCACTTCAATACGCAAAGTTGTGCGCTTGGGTGTCACAATTTTCTCCAAGTGTTGAGGGTTGCGGCGACCCCCAGCATGTTGTATTGTTTGGGGCTTCTTCATTGGCCCCAAGCGTTCCTGTACTGGAGCTTTACCTCGTTCCTTCGGAAGTGGACCGAGGCGTTCCAAAACAGACTTTCTCTTCTGGGATGGTCCTGCGGGATCTCCCTGAGCAGTTGCAGAAATTACCGGCTGTTTGGATTGATTTGCCGGGTGTTGAATCTTCTGAGGCTGCGGTTGTCACTCCTTGGTCTGAACCGCTGCTTCAGACTTTGGCCTCCAAACCTTGCGAGTTGATGGCGGCTTCTTGACCGCCTCCTTCTACAGCTTCCGATGGGCTTCTTCAGCTTTGGCCCGTGCTTGCGCCGATAATGCGCGCCGTTTGCGGATGCGCTCCTCCAATGTCGAGCGATTCCGTTTGACACGGACCCACTCCATAGTCGATGGTTTGGAGGAACCACCCTTCATTTGCTGTTGAGGCTGTTTGCCTCGTTTATTCTTCAGATCCGCATGGTAGCGGACCCCGTCAACGGACTCCATAGCCTTGGCGAATTGCTTCGCGAGGCGTTGACGCTGCCTCTTGCGGGCTCTCTTAGAGAGAGTCACCACGCCTTCAATGGCGGATTTGACCTTCTTTGAGGTCGGTAGGGCCTCACTCAACGCAGCTTCGGTGTCGATTGGGGTGAGGTCGTCGTTGGTGGCTTCAACTTCATCGCACCAACGGACTTTTCTCCTAGAGGAGAACTTCTGGTACTTCTTGGACTTAGGGGAGGAGGTAGATCCGGACGAGGACACGTACTCCTCGTACTTCTGCTGGTCGAATTCATACTCGACCTCCTCCACGACCGGGATCGAGATCCGCGGCTGCGACACTCCGATCTCGGCAGCGAGATCGGTGGCTCCCACTGTGGTCGCTAGATTGTTCGCGGGAAAAATCAAATTCTTCTTCATTGACGGACTCATTGCACTCAATGTTAACAACTTTTTGCGTTTACAAAGATCCGGTCTTTTTATAAGAGCCGGTTACAATGAAAATCAAAGAAAACAAAGAAAAATTACAACTTTCCTTATTTAACGAACAGATCGCGAGCTCCTGTTATACGGTCACTCGCTTTGTGGGTCGTTTGCCTGCACCGGGGTTGTTTACCGTGGACCACCGCGCAATCTCGATCCGAACAGATCTACATGGTATAACGGGTATTATCCCACCAAGGAGATAATAGCCGGGAGGGATCGTTTCACCAAGGAAACGACCGCTCGAATCTCGGGATCTAAGAACCAAGCTTAGATCCGGAGTAGAACAACGTAGATCTGAGGATTAGATCCCTTCGAACTCCTGCCTTGTTTGGTATGGGTGCTCGCCAAGAATCGAATCCGAGTGTCCAAGTCTTCAAGCCTTCACAATTCCGAGTTGAGGTGACAATCCGGCAGAGTTTCGGCTCTTCAGAAGTTCAGAAAAAAGTCCTCTCAAATGAACAACCACCCCCTCTATTTATAGCCTTTCTGAACTGTGCCTGTGTGCACAAGAGAGAGGGGGGGAGGGAGCCGGCCACCCTGAGGTGGCTCAGCCTTGGCCGAGCCACCCTGGGGTGGCTCGGCTTGGGCCGAGTCACCCCGGGTTTGGCTCGGTTTCGGCCGAGTCCCCCCAGGTGTGTTGGGTTCCGTCGTTTTCCGATGTTCGGTTGTTTCCCCGTCTTTTGGTTCTGTCCGTGATTCGGTTGACTTGGTTCCTGATTTGGCAGTAAATCCGCCTTGGTGTTTGAGTTCGAATCCTCTCTTGGTTGGATGACTCGTTGACTCCCCGAACCATTGACTTGATTCCGCATGCGAATGTATTCCGTTGTTTGCGTGTCTCGTCGCCTCGAACGTCCGTTGATTTGTCGAATCATCGTGCCGAGCTATGTTAAGGGACCTATAGGCAATTTTATACGCCTACAGATACCCCCTCCAAAGCGTTACAGCCTCATTCTTTTATAGAAGAGTCTGGAATGCTTTGGATATGATTGCCCCCACCCTTCGTCGGTGTGACGGGACCTGGAACGACTTTCGTTCTGTATTCCTTCACTCCTTCAGGCTATTCGGTGCTTTGTCGAATGTCCGTTGTCGGAATTTAAACTTGAAGTCGATTCCTGATTTTCCAATCTTTTGGCTCGTGCTCATTGGTTCGACGTATAATTGACCCTCGATTGTTGGCGTTGAGTCTTTTTATTTGCGACGCGTTGTCCGGCGTCGTGTTATTGAGTTATCCTTAAGAATATTCTCCAGGAACTTCTCAATAAAAATAGGGAATAGTTTATACTCGTATACCTTATTGGAGTATTTCCGTGCCCAAAATAAGCTGAACCGGCTTGAAAATGAGCAAAAAAGGCAGTAATTTGGCTCAAAAAATTCTTCCGCTCCGTCCGAATGTGTGGGAGAGGCAGGAATAAACCAAGGATGAGACCCTCAGTTGATTTGAAGTCGTTTAGACGCTCAATTCAGTCCCTTTTGAACTGATTTGGACTGGTCCGGTTCGGTTCAACTTGGTCCGGTCCGGTTCAACTTGGTTCACCTTATAAAAAGGGGTCCATTTTTTTCTTTTTCTCTCTTTTCCTTCTCCTCTCTAGGGCCGGCCCCCCCTTGCTCTTATTTTTTGATTTTCTTTTCCCTCGAGCGTCTTTTCTCCTCGAAACCTTGATAGTTGTCCTAGATCTAGGGTTCCTTTGGATCTTGGAGTGAAAAATCCCTCAAAAAACTATTTTTTTAAAATTCCTCTCAGGCCCCTTGAGTGCGTGGTTCAAGTTTCCTTAAAGATCTCATCTTTATTGGATCTCGAGCCTTTCTTCAGGTAAATCCTCCACAATTTTGACCTTTTTCATGCTCAATTCAATTTATGCATTTGTGGGATTATATGTGAGGGTTAAGGGTGTGATTTGACGCCTCGAGCTAATCTTTCAGGGGGGTAAAAATTGCAATTTTGAGGGGTTTTTATGCAAAATTTAGGGCTGAAATTATTTTTCGAATCTAACCCCTTGAGCTATTTTACAGGCCATCATGTCTCGTGCCCCGAGAGGTCGTTCCCCTGCTGTGTCGGTTGATGGCGCGCCTCCCTCTTATGCTGGTGAGCTGCTTTTTTTGCAAATAAGCCCTTTTTCTTAGAAATTTGTAATTTGATCCTTTTTACCCCACGTTGTTCTCCTTGGTGAGGCAATCGGGAAGAGCCTTGATTCTCCTTGGTGAGGATCGACGCTTTCTGGCATATTTGTGAATTTTGCAGATTAACCCCTTTTTTCTTGAAAATTTGCAAATTGGTCCTTTTTTTACCCCACGTTGTTCTCCTTGGCGAGGCAATCAGGAAGAGCCTTGATTCTCCTTGGTGGGAATCGACGCTTCAAAGATATGTTTTGCTTGGTCAAAACCATATCTCAAAAATAAAGGGGGCGATTTGACGCTACATTGCGCTTTATAAGGCAGGGATATGTTGTCGATATACCCTGTGTTGTGATTGCACAATGTGGCCAAATCGTCTCGCCCTTTATAAGGCAATGACTCTATCTTAGCTATTTGTAAGATGAGTTCAATTTCCTTTTATAATCGAGACTAACCAGTGTTTAACTGTCTATTTTGCAGTGGGATACCCTTCTGGATCATTCTCGTCCCACGCAGTATATGGGCGTCGTGGCGAGTATTACTCGACGTCCGACGATCCTTCTCCTATTCCAGCTACTCCTCAGTTTGCTTCGGGCACGTCGACTGAGGTTATACAAGTGGTGAGGGAAGGTGGGCATCGAGCTATTCGCCAGCTGATCACAGATGCGCCTTTTGTGAAGGATGCCAGCTCTACTCAGCCTCTTCGGAAGAGCGATTTCCTATTTGGTGATTCTGTCGATGACCCAGAAGCTGTATTCATTGATGTTGAGCAGTGGCTTCACAAGACCGGCAATGGCTTCATATACTTGCCGGAGATTCCTCAACATCGCTCGTTGACTGAGCTCAGGCGTCAGGCCGTGACGCGAGAGATGTCGTGGCGTTTGACTGAGGATCATGAGAGCGTCCATTGCAGCTACGTCACTCATCAGGCAGTTCCTGGCTCGAGCAGGAGTCATATCACTGGACTGCATCCCGGAGTGGTGGGATTAGATGCGCCGCCACGTAACGAGCTCCTCGCCACCGCTTCTACTTTGAGGAACTGTCTTGCTGCCCTAGGACGTGAGATGCCCGCGACGCGTCACAGGTTTTATGGTTGGGTCCATTCTCTGGACAAGTTTTGGTGGACCCGTATGACGACGTATGTCTTGAGCCGATGGGGCGAAGAGTTGCATGCTTGTGGCTTATATGCAGCTATCCGTGCCACCATGTATGGCTTGCCGGTCAGCGCGAGGCACTTCTGCGCTTTGTTTGAGCTCTATAATCCAGACTCGAACACTTTTCTGACCCGGCAAGGGGAGTTGGGTTTGGCCCTCCATGAGATGCACAGGATTTCTGGCTTACCCATGGGACAGATGTTGTATCAGGAGTATTTCCCTTCTAGTCATGAGTTGAGTCAGCTGAAGGATCGTATGCCCGACCGTTATGAGACTCTGTGGGACCTTACTTGTCACTACCACATTGCTTTGGCGCAGTCCGAGCCTTTAGCAAAGAGGACCAAGGTATGTGTGAGTCTGAAGAAATTTGCGAACTACTTGTTCAAGAATCTGGAGAACAGTTCAGGCGAGGATATTTGTGAGCTGGCCCCACTTACTCCCTCAGAGGTGAACAGTTTGTTGAAGAAGATTGATGCCCATTCTTATACCACTAGCAGCCTTGAGGGTGGTTTCCCCGCAGGTACCAGGTTCAGGTCTTTCTTGTGGCATGCTACCGCACCGATTCGACCGATGACTCTTCTTGCCGGCTTTCTTGCTATCTGGTTGAAAAAGTGCATGGTTCCATATCAGTCTGGCGACGCCTTGCCCTTAGAGGTACTTTACCCAGCAGTCCAGCTCGCCTATAAGAAAGAACTCTCACTTCTTCCGGTAATGGTGGCTAACATTCATCGAGGACTTCGACAGCTTTCCAGTGCCTTCACACGGAAGGAGACTGGTTTGCCAGGTCAGATTCCCACTCTTAAGGTGGAGCTCCCGTACGCTTATCTGATGGCTTGGTTCGTCCTTCACCGCTCGGATATGATGTCGGTACCGAACGCTACAGACCACTCTGTTCCCCTGTTACAGTTGCTTGAGAATGGCAGGTGGAAGGGCCGCGGATTTTCTGATGTCAGACAGCAGCTGCAGGTCCACAAGTGTTGGGCATTTTCCACTTGTTTTCCGTAGTTCTCAGGCCGATACGGTGAGTGCTTGATCGATGAGGAGAGGCCGAAAGAGTATCGGACTCAATTAGACATCGGCTGCTTCAACTGGTTGGTGAACATTAGGCCCGGCTATCTGACTTTCCGGGTGAGGGATCAGTGCTTCATAGAACCATATCTGCCCTGCCGATTCGCTCGCCAGTTTGGCTATGATCAGCTCTACATCGGGAATCCTCGTCAGTAGTTTCGGACCCATAGTGGTTTGGTAGACGGTCTCCGTGCGTGGTTGTGGACCGTGACTGGCTGTACTGGTGCTAAGTTCAGTCTCCCGAGTATTGATCGGCAGTTGAACCTCACTTTCTTGAGCTGCAATGGTTGTTAGCAGCCAACAAGACTATCCCTGTGAAGCCGATTGCGGAGCTAGAGGCTGAGGAAGCTTCTCAGGTTGATTTTCGTAGGATTCGGGAGAACTCTCGGTCACAGAGGACGCGGAACAAGGCTCGTCGGATTGATGAAGAGGGACGGAGGACCTTTCATTCCGCAGACGAGGTTTCAGGCAGAGACCCTGAAGATTATGAAGACCTTTCCGAGCGAGGTTTGCGATTCATCTTTTCCTTCTATCTTCCAGAAGTATTAAAACTGACTATGGTTTGATGTTTCAGGGACCACAGTTGATCAGGATGAAGAGTTCCGTTCTCCTCCCCAGGCGAGACCTTCGATCCCCACTGTTAGGCGGAAGAGATTAGCCCGTAAACCGCGTGCAGCTTCTCGAGCTCCTGATATGGACCTGGCTGGTGATGATCCTGCTAGTGACGGAGGTAACTTCTTCCCTGTGAACCATTCTCCTGGTCATTCAGAACATTGACTCACACTTTTCCATCTCTATATAGGATTGCATGGAGAGAGTGGGATGAGTCCC
>BQKN01020883.1:0-13346 GCA_022839385.1 Asparagus kiusianus | reverse complement strand
ATCCCATTCCCGTATCTCCCGATGAGTCTGACCTGCTACCTCATGTAGAGAGGCCTACAGGAGTCGCTGATATTAGAGAGGAGGTCAATGTAGGACCTGATTCCGTGAATCAAGGTACATCTAACACTGACAATGTATTTCTTTAGATAATACACAAAGGAATTTGTGTATCCTCTAACTGTTCTCTACTTCTTGCTCCTTCAGATAACCTGCAGGAGGCGAATCCTGGAAATGAAGAGGCTAATGCACCCGTGAAAGGTAACCCATTTCCATTGGTTGTAGTTTCTTCATTCTTCTTTAGCACTTATATTCTTTTATGTCAGATTTCTCCATCGATGATTTTGACGAGGGAAGCCTATTTGCGGACACTCCTATGATGCACTACATATATAGCTCTCCTCAGATTGATGATCAGTTACCTGGGGATATGTTTTCCGAGTCCACATTTGCTACCAATCCTGAGGATGGTTCCTTTGAAGGTATGTACCTTTTTCTGAGTCGATTATAGGACTAGCCAATTTTGACTAATACAGCTATAATGTAACGCCTCTGCGGATTCCGTTTTGAATTTGACAGGAGCTTTTATTGAGAGAGACCCTGTTGAGCCGGCTGCGAGACCAACTGCACCAGTTGATGCATCCACAGCGGTTACATCTTCACCACCCCCAGCGGCTCAAGGGGAAGAAGGTATAAGTCAACTCATTGAAGAGCGCTATTCCTTTTTCTCATTAAGACTTTTGACGGACTTCTCCCTTTTTTGTGTAGGGCGTTCTTCTCGTCTTCATGTCCTGGTGAAGGAGTTATTGTCCGACGACGATCCCGACAAGGTCGTCATCTGCATAGAAGTTCGCTCCTTCTTCTCCTTTGTGAATGCTATGATTGGCAAGCTCTTCCACGGCGGACTTTCACTTCACCAGTTTAAACCTCTCCTGAATTCCAGAGTTAATTTGATAAAGGAAGCAGGATATCCATATTTGGCGAAGGCTATAGTTGACGATCTCGACTGCCTAGAGCATGAGCTTCAGATGTTTCATGAGCTTCGAGATACCGGTGCCTCTTCATTTATTGCTGCTGAGCTAGAGACCCGTTTACAGTCACTGCACGAGACTCAGATTCTTGCTAGTCTTGAGGTTCAGGTGCAGCGAGACCGAGTGGATCGAGTTGAGACCGGCCTTGCTACTAGATTATCTTCACTTGCCGAGCTCGATTCTTCTCTTATCTCTTGTGAAACCAAGATAGACCGGCTTGAAAGAGAACTCCGCGAAGAAAAGGAGACTTTGAGCATTCTTCAGATGACGAGAGCACAGGACCAGCAGACCTGCACTGCTTTATCTGACGAGCTGACATCCTTAAAGCAGGAGCTGGTCGAGACAGAGGAGACTGCTGCGAAGACCTCTGCCGCTACCGAGGAGTCCATTAGAGCTGAGCTTAGTCAAGCTTATGATGATAAGCTGTCTAAGCTCAGCCAGCAGATTTTTAGCCACGGGCTTGATGTGTGATTTTGTTTGCTGTGTACTTTGACTTTTGACTCTCTTAGTGACACTGGTTTTCATCTTTATTTTTATTATGATTCGTCATTCCGTTTGAAATGTTAACCATAATACTCATAGGATTTTTGGCAAACCCTCAGCCATCAACGGGTTTGATGAGCCTTTACCGACTACCGTTTGAGTCGGGCTAGCATGCGAATTGTTTAAATCCGCTCGCATGTAACGTTGCGCTCAGAGATTGAATTCTCCGAGACTTCATGCTATGATGTCGAATACATAGACTTCGCCATTGTTACGGGAATAGGCTACCCGGCGACACGTGTTAGGTGTTGACTTTAGGATTTTTGGCTAACCCCCAGCCTTCAACGGGTTTGATTAGCCTTTACCGACTACCGTTTGAGTCGGGCTAGCGTGCGGATTGTTTAGATCCGTTCCGCACGTGACGTTAAGCTAAAAGAGTTAACTCTTTTAGTACTACGATATTGAATACGTAGACTTCGTCTTTCTCCTGTGAAAAGATTAAACAGCAACGTGTATGAGACGTTGACTTAGGATTTTTGGCAAATCCTCAGCCTTTAACGGATTTGACGTGCTCTTACCGATTACCGTTTGAGTCGGGCTTACATGCAGATTATCTTAATCCGTTCCGCATGTGACGTTGTGCTAAAGGAATGAACTCCCTTAGACTTTGTGCTACAACTTTGAATATGTAGACTTCGCCATTGTTATGGGAATAGGCTACCCAGCAACATGTATTAGACGTTGGCTTATCCCCTACTTAGGTTTCGGGAAAACATACCCCAGAGTCAGACTCCGGTGTCTTTTTCTACGGATAAAGACCAAACCGGCGACGCGTGTTAGGCGTCGGCATATCCTTTCTTAGGATTCGGGATGGAATTCCCCATGCGTGTGAGACATGGATTATGGGGTTATTAATAACAACCTGCCATAATGTTGAATGTGGACGAGTGTTCTTCTCAACGGCTAAGAACTAACCGGCCGCGCGTGTTAGGCGCGGACTTATCCTTACTTAGGTTTCAGGATAAAATACCCCAGAATCGAACTCTGGTGTCTTCTTCTGCGGAGAAAGACTAAACCGTCAGCGCGTGTTAGGCGCAGACTTATCCCTGCTTAGGTGTCGGGATAAAATACCTAGGATGAATCCTAAATTGATAAATTTTGAGAAAAGGTTGTTGTGGGAAAGGAAGAATTTTATATTCTATTTCCCGGATTCTGGAAAGGAAGAATTTTATATTCTATTTCCAGTGCAAGAAAGAGACTAGAAGTGGGATCTCCACTCCGAGAATCTGAAAGATCTAGATAAACTTACCTTTTATAGGATTGATTACCTGATCGAAAGAAGAGTTCTTCGTTTATCGAAGTGAAATTTCAGCTTCGGTTATAACCATGAAAAGGTTGAACCAAAGAGAAAAAAAGGGAGTTCTTTCGTTTATCGAAAGGGGACTCCGAACTGAGAGTGGACCTTTTTGGTGGACTCACTGTCAATTGAAATTGATCAGTGAGGGATTTTGGTGGTGTGAACTTGGGTTATCCTTTAGAATATTAAGTGTAATATTCTTCAAGGAACTTCCCGATAAATGAGTTGTCTTGAACGTACTAGGGATAGTACTTTTTTAAAAACTTCCCATTTATTGGCATTAATTGCCTGATGCCCTCTAAAGAAATTAAGCGGTAAGCGCCGTTTGAATAGACTGTGTCTATTACAAACGGTCCTTCCCACTTAGGTTCGAATTTACCTTTCTTCTTAGAGGTGAGGATTATTGGTCGGCGAGCAGCGAGGACCAGATCTCCTTCCTTGAAGCTTCTTTGGCGAACCCTTTTGTCAAAGGCTCTGGATATCCTGGCTTGATAGAACTCGATGTGTTGTTGAGCTTCCAGACGCCTTTCGTCCAGCCTTTCGAGTTCCTCAAGACGCTTTTGATGCTACTCTTCGGTCGTCATCTCCGTTGCGAGAGCGATCCGAAGGGAGGGAATTTAAATCTCCAACGGCAGCACAGCCTCGCATCCGTACACCAACGAATATGGGGTGGATGAGAGTTAGAATTTGACAATAAGAGCTTGAATGTGGATTTCTTATTCATCTCTTCTATAGTGACTGGGTTATCCTTAAGAATACCACACGTGATATTCTTCCCGGAACTTCCTGATACATTAGTTATCCACTCTCAGCTTTCCTTGCAACGCTGGGTTTGACATTACAATCAGTTATATGACCTGGTTATCCTTGAGAATATAAAAATTCTCCAGGAACTTCCCGTCAACAGTAGGAAATAGTTTAGACTCATATACCTATTGGAGTGGTGTTAGTCGTTCTCATTCGGTTTGTTTTACTATTGAGACGCCGGCTTCAATCAAGGCTTGTATCGTATTTTTGAGGGTGTAGCAAGTCTCCGTGGAATGAAGAATCCTCCTATGGTACCCACAATATTTTGGATCTGAAATCCGGTTAGCTTCCTCCTGATCTCTGATAGGTGGGAGCTTGATTTTGTCATTTTCCAGAAGATATTTAAGGATGGCTGGAACATCATCGTCTTTGAAGGAGTATCGTTGCATTTGAAGCGACTGTTGTGGCGATCGCTCCCGTAATTGTCGTTGTGATGTTTGGTCAGTAGCGAACCTGGGTACGGACTCTGGTTGGCTTTCCTCAACTCTCTTTCTTTTGGGATAGCGTCTAGTCGAGGTGGTGATAGACTCGATTTCCTTCTGCTTTTTGTCTTCATCTCCATCTCTCTTTGAGTGATGGCGAGAAGAAGGAATTGGGCTACCTCCAGCGTCATTGAAGGGTGTGGTCATATCACCCCTAATGTTACCGAGGGGTGAATCAGTCTTGATGACCATATTCAGATTCGGACTGTTGTCACTTGTCCTGTGTGGAATAGGCGTGGCTGGTGTAGCGCAACATTTACACCTTTCAGCTTGCAACTTTCTTATTTGTCGCATAGCCAATTCCATCTTATCCTCAAATTCTTCTTTCTGCTTGATTAATGCTTCTTGAACTATTTGAGTGAGCTGGTCAGGACTAATGTTGAACGCATCCCTAGTATTCTTAGAAAGACGTGATAACTCGTGTAGAGTTACTTTTACTGGGATATTAGCCAATTGGGTCATAACCTCGAAGTGGTAAGGAATGTTTGACTCTCGCGGTTTATCTCTTCCAATCTGCTGATTGACTCGAGACTGCCTCGGGTTTGGAACATCTTGGTGCAGGGGCTCCTGTTGGTTCCTTTCGGCAAATGCGGGGGAAGTTATAGTCATCCCTACCTCAGCTGGTCGATCAGAGACATTTGGGTATTTGAACCGATATTCGTCCCCATTTCTGGTGGTTACAAAAGTTTCATGTTCATTGTCAGCAAATGAGAAAGCAGGAATTGCTTCGTCGTCTTCCTCTGGAATAGCAGAAACTCCGTAACAGGATTTTCCCTTGCCTTTTGATTTCCTTTTGGATGATGATCCGACCCATTGTTCATCTTCAATGAGATCCGGATGAACCCAGAGGATTTCGCCGTTCGGGGTTGTGTGTGGCACGAGTCCCTTTTGGCGCTGTCCGTGCGGGTCGTCATTCACCGTCTTCATCCCGACTTTGGTGACGTGTTTTGGCTCAAACCAAGTTGTAGGCACCGATCCAAAGCTGATTGACACCGCGTTTGCTCCTACATTCTTGGCAGGCTTCGGGGTTATAACACCCACATCAATTAACGCCTGGATCTTGTCCTTGAGTTGGTAGCATGACCTCGTAGGGTGATGGACCGCTCTGTGATACGCGCAGTACTTCGAATCCGTCACTTTGCTAGCTCCCTCTTGATCCACGATCGCTGGCAGCTGGATTTTGTTGTTTTCCAACAAGTACTTGAAGATGCCAGGAACTTCCTCATCTTTGAAGGAGTACACTTTAGGAAACCTCGGTTCTGAAGACTTCTGCTTCTGAGACCATTGCTGCCAATGCGGCTGCGATTGTTGTGGCGCTCGCTGCTGCTGCTGTTGCTGAGGTTGCAATTGAAATGTCTGGTTAGCATCAACGGCATTAACATGAGCTTTACCTTTCCCTTTCTGGTTGAAGTTCTGCTTCGGAGGATTAGTAGCTGGTTGGCCTCTCTCCGCCTTCTTTCTTCTGAGGAATCGCTCAGCTTGCTCTCCTCGAACCTTCAAATCCTTCCAGGTCTTGGATGGTGCTGTGCCCATTGCTTCCAACACATCCGGCGAAAGGTTGTTGTGGCAGGTCTGGAGGATGAATTCCTCAGTGATCGGGTCCCGGCAATTCATCGCCTTGTTCCGGAACCTTTTGACGAAGGTGTCGACTAGCTCCCCATCCTTCTGCTTCTCATCGAGCAACGATCCGATAGAGACTTCGGTGTCGTCGTCAAAGAAATTCGCGAGGAATTTAGTCTCCATGTCGTCCCAGCTGTTTATGCTACCTGGCTTGAGGCGACGATACCAATCGAAGGCGGCTCCGCGAAGAGTGCCAACGAATGACCGCACCATCAGAAGCTCATTACCAGAGATGACTCCTAAGTGCGATTTGAAATAAATCAAATGCTGAGTCGGTGAACCCATCCCATTAAACGGTGTGAAGTTAATTAGACTGAACTTCGCCGGATATGGGATCGATTCCCACTCTCTTGGGTATGGACAAGGAATGCCCGTCTTTTTCATCTCTTGAGCAGAGATCAATGTGTTGATCTTGTTCTCGAGATTTTTAATTTTTAGGCTTTCACCTGCGTCTTCACTGGTATTCTCGTTACCACCCCCTGTATTGATGGGAGGGTTGTTAGCATTGCGAACTTTATTTGTGTCCTAATCTTCCAGGTTGTTCTGGTTGGGACGATTTGGTTCGCCTTGTTGGTTCCTCAATGCTTGAAGCTGTTGGTCATGCATCTCTCTCATGTTCTGCATAGCCATTTGCATTTCGAACCTAAAGGCTTTCTTGTTGTTTGGCCAGGGCATCTTCGAGCATCTTGGCCACCTGCTCCGCGCTTATCATAAATGACTCGCGGGGTTGTCCTTCACTGGACACTGTATTATCAGACGCCACTGCTGAACCGGCATCTGATTCTTCATCTCCCGAAGGTACTCTTGTTCGGACTCTACCATACGTCGCGCGAATGATAGCCCCGGATTGTAGACGAGTTACACGTCGGGGTATTTCTGGAACCGCCTCGGGGTTATCCTGAGCCGATGTTCCTGTGCTGGTCATATTTGCGGTGACCCTTGAATGCTCACCATCTTCGACCATCTTCCTTCTTCATTGGAAACGCCTATGCCTTGGTTTTGGCATTCCATTGCTGAGTCTTTCGAACATAGAGACTCTCTCAGGAACTGCCTTGACGCAGTTGCACTCAGAGAGTACCGCCCGAATGAGCTTCGAACAAGGACATTGCGTTTTGAGCCTTCGAGGGCTCCTCTTTCTGGTTTTACTCGTACCCCCGGCACGATAGTATAGGTCGTCCGTTTGAATGGTGGAGCAACCTATCGTGTGTTGGCACGATCTCTCAGGTATAACGTCGTCGTCATCAGACGACAATGTTTCCTTCTGAGAATGTACTATTTTCTTCGGACCATCTAGAGTCACACGCCTTGAAACGCGCCTTTGTGGGCGTGAATCTTCAGCGGGCTCTTGCACTTCAATACGCAAAGTTGTGCGCTTGGGTGTCACAATTTTCTCCAAGTGTTGAGGGTTGCGGCGACCCCCAGCATGTTGTATTGTTTGGGGCTTCTTCATTGGCCCCAAGCGTTCCTGTACTGGAGCTTTACCTCGTTCCTTCGGAAGTGGACCGAGGCGTTCCAAAACAGACTTTCTCTTCTGGGATGGTCCTGCGGGATCTCCCTGAGCAGTTGCAGAAATTACCGGCTGTTTGGATTGATTTGCCGGGTGTTGAATCTTCTGAGGCTGCGGTTGTCACTCCTTGGTCTGAACCGCTGCTTCAGACTTTGGCCTCCAAACCTTGCGAGTTGATGGCGGCTTCTTGACCGCCTCCTTCTACAGCTTCCGATGGGCTTCTTCAGCTTTGGCCCGTGCTTGCGCCGATAATGCGCGCCGTTTGCGGATGCGCTCCTCCAATGTCGAGCGATTCCGTTTGACACGGACCCACTCCATAGTCGATGGTTTGGAGGAACCACCCTTCATTTGCTGTTGAGGCTGTTTGCCTCGTTTATTCTTCAGATCCGCATGGTAGCGGACCCCGTCAACGGACTCCATAGCCTTGGCGAATTGCTTCGCGAGGCGTTGACGCTGCCTCTTGCGGGCTCTCTTAGAGAGAGTCACCACGCCTTCAATGGCGGATTTGACCTTCTTTGAGGTCGGTAGGGCCTCACTCAACGCAGCTTCGGTGTCGATTGGGGTGAGGTCGTCGTTGGTGGCTTCAACTTCATCGCACCAACGGACTTTTCTCCTAGAGGAGAACTTCTGGTACTTCTTGGACTTAGGGGAGGAGGTAGATCCGGACGAGGACACGTACTCCTCGTACTTCTGCTGGTCGAATTCATACTCGACCTCCTCCACGACCGGGATCGAGATCCGCGGCTGCGACACTCCGATCTCGGCAGCGAGATCGGTGGCTCCCACTGTGGTCGCTAGATTGTTCGCGGGAAAAATCAAATTCTTCTTCATTGACGGACTCATTGCACTCAATGTTAACAACTTTTTGCGTTTACAAAGATCCGGTCTTTTTATAAGAGCCGGTTACAATGAAAATCAAAGAAAACAAAGAAAAATTACAACTTTCCTTATTTAACGAACAGATCGCGAGCTCCTGTTATACGGTCACTCGCTTTGTGGGTCGTTTGCCTGCACCGGGGTTGTTTACCGTGGACCACCGCGCAATCTCGATCCGAACAGATCTACATGGTATAACGGGTATTATCCCACCAAGGAGATAATAGCCGGGAGGGATCGTTTCACCAAGGAAACGACCGCTCGAATCTCGGGATCTAAGAACCAAGCTTAGATCCGGAGTAGAACAACGTAGATCTGAGGATTAGATCCCTTCGAACTCCTGCCTTGTTTGGTATGGGTGCTCGCCAAGAATCGAATCCGAGTGTCCAAGTCTTCAAGCCTTCACAATTCCGAGTTGAGGTGACAATCCGGCAGAGTTTCGGCTCTTCAGAAGTTCAGAAAAAAGTCCTCTCAAATGAACAACCACCCCCTCTATTTATAGCCTTTCTGAACTGTGCCTGTGTGCACAAGAGAGAGGGGGGGAGGGAGCCGGCCACCCTGAGGTGGCTCAGCCTTGGCCGAGCCACCCTGGGGTGGCTCGGCTTGGGCCGAGTCACCCCGGGTTTGGCTCGGTTTCGGCCGAGTCCCCCCAGGTGTGTTGGGTTCCGTCGTTTTCCGATGTTCGGTTGTTTCCCCGTCTTTTGGTTCTGTCCGTGATTCGGTTGACTTGGTTCCTGATTTGGCAGTAAATCCGCCTTGGTGTTTGAGTTCGAATCCTCTCTTGGTTGGATGACTCGTTGACTCCCCGAACCATTGACTTGATTCCGCATGCGAATGTATTCCGTTGTTTGCGTGTCTCGTCGCCTCGAACGTCCGTTGATTTGTCGAATCATCGTGCCGAGCTATGTTAAGGGACCTATAGGCAATTTTATACGCCTACAGATACCCCCTCCAAAGCGTTACAGCCTCATTCTTTTATAGAAGAGTCTGGAATGCTTTGGATATGATTGCCCCCACCCTTCGTCGGTGTGACGGGACCTGGAACGACTTTCGTTCTGTATTCCTTCACTCCTTCAGGCTATTCGGTGCTTTGTCGAATGTCCGTTGTCGGAATTTAAACTTGAAGTCGATTCCTGATTTTCCAATCTTTTGGCTCGTGCTCATTGGTTCGACGTATAATTGACCCTCGATTGTTGGCGTTGAGTCTTTTTATTTGCGACGCGTTGTCCGGCGTCGTGTTATTGAGTTATCCTTAAGAATATTCTCCAGGAACTTCTCAATAAAAATAGGGAATAGTTTATACTCGTATACCTTATTGGAGTATTTCCGTGCCCAAAATAAGCTGAACCGGCTTGAAAATGAGCAAAAAAGGCAGTAATTTGGCTCAAAAAATTCTTCCGCTCCGTCCGAATGTGTGGGAGAGGCAGGAATAAACCAAGGATGAGACCCTCAGTTGATTTGAAGTCGTTTAGACGCTCAATTCAGTCCCTTTTGAACTGATTTGGACTGGTCCGGTTCGGTTCAACTTGGTCCGGTCCGGTTCAACTTGGTTCACCTTATAAAAAGGGGTCCATTTTTTTCTTTTTCTCTCTTTTCCTTCTCCTCTCTAGGGCCGGCCCCCCCTTGCTCTTATTTTTTGATTTTCTTTTCCCTCGAGCGTCTTTTCTCCTCGAAACCTTGATAGTTGTCCTAGATCTAGGGTTCCTTTGGATCTTGGAGTGAAAAATCCCTCAAAAAACTATTTTTTTAAAATTCCTCTCAGGCCCCTTGAGTGCGTGGTTCAAGTTTCCTTAAAGATCTCATCTTTATTGGATCTCGAGCCTTTCTTCAGGTAAATCCTCCACAATTTTGACCTTTTTCATGCTCAATTCAATTTATGCATTTGTGGGATTATATGTGAGGGTTAAGGGTGTGATTTGACGCCTCGAGCTAATCTTTCAGGGGGGTAAAAATTGCAATTTTGAGGGGTTTTTATGCAAAATTTAGGGCTGAAATTATTTTTCGAATCTAACCCCTTGAGCTATTTTACAGGCCATCATGTCTCGTGCCCCGAGAGGTCGTTCCCCTGCTGTGTCGGTTGATGGCGCGCCTCCCTCTTATGCTGGTGAGCTGCTTTTTTTGCAAATAAGCCCTTTTTCTTAGAAATTTGTAATTTGATCCTTTTTACCCCACGTTGTTCTCCTTGGTGAGGCAATCGGGAAGAGCCTTGATTCTCCTTGGTGAGGATCGACGCTTTCTGGCATATTTGTGAATTTTGCAGATTAACCCCTTTTTTCTTGAAAATTTGCAAATTGGTCCTTTTTTTACCCCACGTTGTTCTCCTTGGCGAGGCAATCAGGAAGAGCCTTGATTCTCCTTGGTGGGAATCGACGCTTCAAAGATATGTTTTGCTTGGTCAAAACCATATCTCAAAAATAAAGGGGGCGATTTGACGCTACATTGCGCTTTATAAGGCAGGGATATGTTGTCGATATACCCTGTGTTGTGATTGCACAATGTGGCCAAATCGTCTCGCCCTTTATAAGGCAATGACTCTATCTTAGCTATTTGTAAGATGAGTTCAATTTCCTTTTATAATCGAGACTAACCAGTGTTTAACTGTCTATTTTGCAGTGGGATACCCTTCTGGATCATTCTCGTCCCACGCAGTATATGGGCGTCGTGGCGAGTATTACTCGACGTCCGACGATCCTTCTCCTATTCCAGCTACTCCTCAGTTTGCTTCGGGCACGTCGACTGAGGTTATACAAGTGGTGAGGGAAGGTGGGCATCGAGCTATTCGCCAGCTGATCACAGATGCGCCTTTTGTGAAGGATGCCAGCTCTACTCAGCCTCTTCGGAAGAGCGATTTCCTATTTGGTGATTCTGTCGATGACCCAGAAGCTGTATTCATTGATGTTGAGCAGTGGCTTCACAAGACCGGCAATGGCTTCATATACTTGCCGGAGATTCCTCAACATCGCTCGTTGACTGAGCTCAGGCGTCAGGCCGTGACGCGAGAGATGTCGTGGCGTTTGACTGAGGATCATGAGAGCGTCCATTGCAGCTACGTCACTCATCAGGCAGTTCCTGGCTCGAGCAGGAGTCATATCACTGGACTGCATCCCGGAGTGGTGGGATTAGATGCGCCGCCACGTAACGAGCTCCTCGCCACCGCTTCTACTTTGAGGAACTGTCTTGCTGCCCTAGGACGTGAGATGCCCGCGACGCGTCACAGGTTTTATGGTTGGGTCCATTCTCTGGACAAGTTTTGGTGGACCCGTATGACGACGTATGTCTTGAGCCGATGGGGCGAAGAGTTGCATGCTTGTGGCTTATATGCAGCTATCCGTGCCACCATGTATGGCTTGCCGGTCAGCGCGAGGCACTTCTGCGCTTTGTTTGAGCTCTATAATCCAGACTCGAACACTTTTCTGACCCGGCAAGGGGAGTTGGGTTTGGCCCTCCATGAGATGCACAGGATTTCTGGCTTACCCATGGGACAGATGTTGTATCAGGAGTATTTCCCTTCTAGTCATGAGTTGAGTCAGCTGAAGGATCGTATGCCCGACCGTTATGAGACTCTGTGGGACCTTACTTGTCACTACCACATTGCTTTGGCGCAGTCCGAGCCTTTAGCAAAGAGGACCAAGGTATGTGTGAGTCTGAAGAAATTTGCGAACTACTTGTTCAAGAATCTGGAGAACAGTTCAGGCGAGGATATTTGTGAGCTGGCCCCACTTACTCCCTCAGAGGTGAACAGTTTGTTGAAGAAGATTGATGCCCATTCTTATACCACTAGCAGCCTTGAGGGTGGTTTCCCCGCAGGTACCAGGTTCAGGTCTTTCTTGTGGCATGCTACCGCACCGATTCGACCGATGACTCTTCTTGCCGGCTTTCTTGCTATCTGGTTGAAAAAGTGCATGGTTCCATATCAGTCTGGCGACGCCTTGCCCTTAGAGGTACTTTACCCAGCAGTCCAGCTCGCCTATAAGAAAGAACTCTCACTTCTTCCGGTAATGGTGGCTAACATTCATCGAGGACTTCGACAGCTTTCCAGTGCCTTCACACGGAAGGAGACTGGTTTGCCAGGTCAGATTCCCACTCTTAAGGTGGAGCTCCCGTACGCTTATCTGATGGCTTGGTTCGTCCTTCACCGCTCGGATATGATGTCGGTACCGAACGCTACAGACCACTCTGTTCCCCTGTTACAGTTGCTTGAGAATGGCAGGTGGAAGGGCCGCGGATTTTCTGATGTCAGACAGCAGCTGCAGGTCCACAAGTGTTGGGCATTTTCCACTTGTTTTCCGTAGTTCTCAGGCCGATACGGTGAGTGCTTGATCGATGAGGAGAGGCCGAAAGAGTATCGGACTCAATTAGACATCGGCTGCTTCAACTGGTTGGTGAACATTAGGCCCGGCTATCTGACTTTCCGGGTGAGGGATCAGTGCTTCATAGAACCATATCTGCCCTGCCGATTCGCTCGCCAGTTTGGCTATGATCAGCTCTACATCGGGAATCCTCGTCAGTAGTTTCGGACCCATAGTGGTTTGGTAGACGGTCTCCGTGCGTGGTTGTGGACCGTGACTGGCTGTACTGGTGCTAAGTTCAGTCTCCCGAGTATTGATCGGCAGTTGAACCTCACTTTCTTGAGCTGCAATGGTTGTTAGCAGCCAACAAGACTATCCCTGTGAAGCCGATTGCGGAGCTAGAGGCTGAGGAAGCTTCTCAGGTTGATTTTCGTAGGATTCGGGAGAACTCTCGGTCACAGAGGACGCGGAACAAGGCTCGTCGGATTGATGAAGAGGGACGGAGGACCTTTCATTCCGCAGACGAGGTTTCAGGCAGAGACCCTGAAGATTATGAAGACCTTTCCGAGCGAGGTTTGCGATTCATCTTTTCCTTCTATCTTCCAGAAGTATTAAAACTGACTATGGTTTGATGTTTCAGGGACCACAGTTGATCAGGATGAAGAGTTCCGTTCTCCTCCCCAGGCGAGACCTTCGATCCCCACTGTTAGGCGGAAGAGATTAGCCCGTAAACCGCGTGCAGCTTCTCGAGCTCCTGATATGGACCTGGCTGGTGATGATCCTGCTAGTGACGGAGGTAACTTCTTCCCTGTGAACCATTCTCCTGGTCATTCAGAACATTGACTCACACTTTTCCATCTCTATATAGGATTGCATGGAGAGAGTGGGATGAGTCCC
>BQKN01020871.1:1841-12775 GCA_022839385.1 Asparagus kiusianus | reverse complement strand
TATTTATGACACCATTTTAACCTATGAGGCACTTGGCATCCACTAATGTAACATGAACCACTAACCATGGGGCTGGTACTCGTATGCACCACTATACCATGAGACCCAACGATCATCATTTTGAGTAACTGAGTTCATGAATGTGTAGGAACATGCTATAGAATGCATGATCTTTTACATGTCTCTTAGGATTCATACCATTCTGATATCACTCATTTATCCCTAAGAAGAATTATGTCAAATAAATTGGAAGCCTGTAATGATTTTCATATACCTTAAGTGAAAGTGTACTGAGGGTTGCTTGCAAAGAGATGGGTTTTACAACACGATTATTGACACTTTACAGTGTACCTTAGATTATGAATCTAATTCTCAAGATGATAAAATGATTGGCATTTGAATGCCAAGGGTGTCGCTAGGTTTTGTCAAATTTTATCCTTAGGTAGTATTTGGAAACTTGAGATAACCAGGCAAAAGGAAACAATTGCTGGAGTAGGATTAATCCTAGTTTGGTAAGTTACAGGACCAGGACTTACAACTAAGTCTTGTTAGGCCAATTTTGGCCAGAAACCTGCCTTGCAAGGTTTGTTCTCCAGTCCAGAACTAATCTGGATTAGGCTTCTTTCTAATAAAAGTCTTAAAGCTGCCAATTGACCCTAAGAAATTAATGTAAGCCTCAGTGTATAGTTCATTTGCGTAGATGTTCTAGTTTCACACACCATAGAGTATGAAACTTTTAAATCAATTCTCCAGTTTGTAAAATACTGTGAAAATTCTATATGTACAAGAGCGCACCCAAGAATATGCATTCTTGATGATACAATCGTTTAGGCAAATACTTTCATTTGATCCTAAAGTTGCAAGTTATATCACTATAATACCAATTACATACAATAAGTGGATAACACGTTGACATTGCATGGGATTCATTCCTGTATGTGAGACCTAATGGGTTATCGGTGTAAAGGGGTGGGCATGGGCCAGGGCGGCTCAAGCCCGCAACCTAGCCCACCAAGTTCAAGGCCGGGTCAGCTTGACCCAGGTCTACTTCTCCGAGTGTAGGACTGGACCCAGCACGACCCACGACTAACCCGGCCCACGTCCCGTGGGTCATGAGCTGTCCCATGAGTTTTTCGTTCAATTTTTTTCTTATTTTTTAACGTTTTTAATTATATTAAACTTGTATTTACAATTACAAAATTATTTTTGATTTATTTTTTAGTAATTTAAATTTTTATTAAACTATTTTTAAACTTATATTAAGCTTTTTAATCCTTCCAAGTAGATAACAGCGAGCTTAAAGATCGCTGCTTTGTTTCTCAATAAGTCAAAATGCCCACGAGTCAAAGACCTATGGTCTTTTGGTTTTGTTGGCAGCTAGCTGCAGACACAAAGGGCAAACAAAAAACAGTTAGCCTAACCAAAAAATATATCATGCGCCTAGGGGCAGGTCAGGACGGACTGGGTCGGGCGCGGGTCAGGTTAGCGTGGGCTGGGCTAACTTTTCTGACTCTAGATATGAGGTTGGACTCCAGCTCGGCCTGTGACCTAGGTATATCATGAGTCGGGTCGGGCCCGACCCGTAGCAATAACAGGCTGGGCTGGGTCAGCCTGCGAGTCGACTCAGCCCACACCCAACCTATCGGTGTTGGTGCATTAACTAACGATCAGATGTAAATACTCATACACTGGATTTGCGTTACGATCCATTTAAAACTAAAGGGGAGTCATGGGTTCATAAGATACTCAAGTTTTCCTCCATCTAACACCGAGTTTTTTAGGCAAGAGCTCTAAGTCCCTCACAGATGGTATCAGTGTTAGCCCCATCTTCACATGATGTAGTAGTGTCATCCAGAACTAGCCTAGTGCGACGTCAAAGGGTTAATGTTGGGATTGCAGTATTCTATCAGGACAAGACTAGTACGCGGTCAGACGATGTGGGCACCAAGAGTGCAGAAGCGTACATCCATTTAGTTCCACATCTGACTGAATAGGGAGTTTATAGAGATTTAGGTTCTCTCCTCTGCTCTAATAGCCAGGGATAATTCTAAGTAAACTGCACTCTCATATCTACTCGTACACTAGCATAGTACACACAAAAGTGTGGGGTCTTCCACTTAGATTGTCACTAAAGCTGATGAATCATCAAGGATCCCACAATCTTGGCCGTCGTAGCGTGGGAGTAGTTTGAAAGGTGTAGTGTAGTCATCACTACTTGCTGGCTAGCTATCTTGAATAGTGGGCTCTTCAAAGTGTCTCATGCACCCAAAAATCAGGTGTCACAGCATAAATTAGAGGTTCTGAATTGAAGATGATCAAAATAAATACAAAGGACTCAGAAATACCTTGTAAATAGCAAAGGCCAAGATTACACTGAGCAGCTGGGTAACCCATCTCGGCCGCCCTCGCATACAATCTCTTCGCCTCCTCCTTCCTCCCCATCTCCCAACACATCAACCCAGCATCCACCATCGCCGCCGCCGAACCTCGATCCGCTCCTCTAAGGAAAGAATCAAGGGCTTTCTCTTGACTGGGCTTTATTTTACAATCCCCATGCTTGAAGCGCTTCCCCCATCGAACAAGGACCATGGCCTCACGAAGAGGGTTGAGGGATTTCCGCCATTGGGCGCAGACGGAGCTCATGGACCAGAGGTCGAGGAGGTCGAAGGGGGCGGCAATTCGCAGGAGGATGTCCGTTGGGAGGTCGGAGAAGGTTAGGCTGCGTTTGGTCTTTTTAAGGATGGGGGCGGAGGAGGAGGCGGCGGCGGCGGCGGCGGCGGCGGCGGCGGCGGCGGCGGCGGCCGGAGGAGGTCTTCTGTTTCTTGATTCCTTGGACTTTTTCGGTTCCATGGAGGGGATTTTGCTTGTGCTGTGGTGTGAATGCTGCTGGGATTTGGGTGTCGGTTTGGTCGGGACTCGGAAAGAACGATGTACAAAAAATCATATCATAACTAACATGTCATACTCTTTTTAAAAAGACGGAGTTATGAAAAAACTTTTTAAAGATTATATTACCCCTATTTTCTTTTGATATTACATTCTAATATTAATTAAACTAAATTAATTATTATTGTTAATTAATTACATTATATATCACTTTAAGTTTGTATTATTTGGTCCTTAAAACTTTCAACGTTATTATAAAACTCTACATCATATTAATTATTAGCAATGTATAATAATATATTAATAGATAATTGCATGTCAATAAAGTATTTATGAAAAGAATAAAAACATAGAATTATCCTAAAATTATACCATGAAACTCGTATAGGAAAATTATAAAGAACATTCTTATGTTTAGGTAACAAGACAGAAGGTGCAAACATTACATTATAGAAAATATTAGGATATTTAAGCGCATCAAGATACGTTATCTAAAAATTTAAAAAAAAGTGCAACAAGATACAAGTGGAGGTATATAAGTATAATTTTGATAAACTACAAGGTATTTAAGTTCAGTTAAGCCTAGAAAAGATTTGAAACCTTTGTGATCTATAAACAATAGTATATGATCCCATTGACAAATACTATTCATCATACAATATGAGGCCAGATTCTTAGCTTATATTTATATAGTAGATGAGATGTGGAAAAATTAAAGCATCATTTTTTAAATGAGTCTCAAGATTTTAAATTATTTCCTGAAATTATATACTTCACTTAGAAAACTTTAGAAGAGGTTTTTTAAGAACTACTACAAAGTGTTGAACATCAAATAAATATTGAAAAACTAAATTCCATGATATCGGGTAGCAAAAATCAGGGATATGTATATAATATTGGGTGTCATATGAATAAATATTCATACATAACATGACATTGTAATATGTAATCTAACATATTAATGAATTTTAAACATAAGAATTTGCATCAAAATATATGTTTAAGATTTGGGAGAGCCCAAAGTGGAGAGTTTTAGGAGAAGAATTGTGGTCTTTGTGGGTTTTGTAGGTTCCGATTTTATTTCCCAAATACAATCCAAACCCTAGCCCACAATCAAATTAAAAAATGACATGATTTTCTTGATACCTTCAAAGGGATATATCAGCCATATTTTCGATAACTGACGATTTATCAAAAAAATCTACAAACAAAAGAAAATAATATAAAATATCACCAAGATAAAGTGTTTAACCTGATATATTAACCGATATAGCAATATATTGGTCGATATTTAATAGAATGCCTATAAGAGCAAACATGTAAATGTTATTTAGATATTAGTTTCTTGATTTTAAATATCCAATGATTCTATGTTATTCCCACAAATTTTATAAATTGCTTATAATTTTAGGGACTAATATTAAATTATTAAAATTTTGAGGGACAAATTATATATAAGCCATATTTGAGAGAAGTGTTAATTTTTAAAAAACCCTCCTAACTATGGGGATTGTCTTAAAAAACCCACTCATTGAAAAGACCCCCTCATTATTTGGGGTGTTATAGATAACCCCTCTCAATTTTGGTGCAATTTTAGAAAGGATCTCTCAACTATAGTGTATCTCATAAAAACTCACATGATCTTTTACACTTCTATCAACAAAACCCCTTAATATAATTACTTTGATATGTGATTTGGACAAAATACCATCTTGAAGAAAACAAATTTAATTAAATAGAAACTCTCAACCGACAATAAAAGGATCACAACCAATTTATAAATTTTTCCCTTTAAAGCACCTCTTTTATCTGGCAAAAGCCAAGGTAATTCTTTTATGATTGATTAATATTTTGGTCTTTCCAAGTCAAGTACTTGTCACATAATAGATAAAACTTAATGATGTTAGTTTTGAGAGGTTATGTTTAAGTGAGAAAAGTTCACTGGGTTAAATCAAAAAATTTTAAGTTGAGATAGATTATCTACAAAAATTGGTAGAGATTTACTCAGTCTTAAATAGTTTTGCATGGGGGAAAGGTTGTCATGCCCTCCATAGTTGAGGGGAAGTTTTCTAAAATTAACTCTTAAACAAAAACACAACTTAAGGTATATGTGATATCAATTTTATAAGAGTGGAGTTTATAGCAAAGCTATCACTCAATGAATTGGTTTGTATTTCCTGTCCTTAAATTTATCCTACACATCAACTCTAAAAATCTTTTACTATAAGAATCTCTAAGAGAAATTTAATATTTATTTGGGATGGGTATATGATCGTTCTGATTCCCCTTGTCTTTTTATAATTTGTAATAAATTATTTGACAAAGTAAATTAAGTTGTCATTTTATATTGCTCACATTCTTATAAGTTTATGAAGCTCATAACTTGGTTATGAGTATTATTGCAAATATTGTATTCTTCTAACTCCTTAAGCTAAATCTTTGGAATGTTGTTTGACTTGGATAGATATGAATTATTTTATTAAAATACAATCAATATGAGTGCATAATATGTACAAATCATTCTCAGACTATATTTTATAATATCCCCTCCTTCGGCAAGAGGCCATCGCTTTATTCTCGCGATCACTGACTACTTCTCTAAGTGGGCCGAAGCCATCCCCTTGAGAGAAGTCAAGACTAACACGTGATTAAGTTCATCAAACACCATGTCATCTACCGATACGGCGTACCCCGACGTATCATTCATGACAATGGCACGCAATTTGTTAGCCATGCATTCACCAGGTTCTGCGACAAGTTCCGAATACAGAACCTCTCCTCCACGGCCTATAACTCATCGGCGAATGGCTTGGCCAAGGCCTTTAACAAAACAATCATCAAGATATTGACCAAGTTAACACCCACCAGCAAACGCGATTGGAACGAAAAACTGGGCGAAAGCTTGTGGGCATATCGCACAACAGTTCGCACACCGACTGGCCATACGCCCTACTCATTGGTATACGGCTGTGAAGCCGTGTTGCCCTTAGAAATTCAAATTTCGTCCCTCCGCGTCGCCTTGGCAATGGGGATGATGGTGGAAGATAATCAACGACAACGACTCGCCAAGCTTGAAGCGTTGGACGACAAACGGTTAGAAGCTCAACAGCATATTGAGTTCTACCAAGCCCGGATGGCTAAGGCTTTCGACAAGAAAGTCAGGCGCCGAGCCTTCAAGGAAGGGGAACTGGTGCTGGCCGTTCGCCGACCGATAATTCTCACCTCCAAGAAGAAGGGCAAATTTTAGCCCAAATGGGAAGGACCGTTCGTAATAGAGACAGTCTACTCGAACGGCGCCTATCGCCTCGTCAAACCTAATGGCGATAAGATCATGATGCCCATCAATGGCAAATATCTGAAGAAGTACTACCCTTAGTCCTTCTTCACCAACTCCCACGAGTGCATGAGTCTAAACTGGCCCTCACCCCCTCCAACTGGTACACGAGGCTAAACTGTCCCTACTTTACCCGCTCTGACGAAAGATCTCGGTCAGAGTTTAATTCGCTAATCTTCCCCAATAAGATGGCGGATCCACTAAAGTCGCTCACATCGCGGCAGACACAGTTTAATTCGCCAATCTTCCCCAATAAGATGGCGGATCCACTAAAGTCGCTCACATCGCGGCAGACACAGTTTAATTCTCCAATCTTCCCCAATAAGATGGCGGATCCACTAAAGTCGCTCACATCGCGACAGACACGGTTTAATTCGCCAATCTTCCCCAATAAGATGGCGGATCCACTAAAGTCGCTCATATCGCGGCAGACTCAAAGTTTAATTCGCCAACCTTCCCCAATAAAATGGCGGATCCACCAAGGTCGCTCACAGCGCGGCGAACACAGAGTTGCTCAAATCGCAATAAACCCCCATTGCCAGATTGATACCAAACCACTGGCGAAAGTCAATCCTCCCCAATAGGATGGCGAATTCAACAAAGTAGCTCATATCGCGGCAAACAACTCGGTTATGTTAACCATCACTTCTAACCGAACCAGCTTATCAGTCTCCTTCAATGAGATAATAAGACCCCATAGTTGCTCCGATCGCAACAAAGCTTCATCAGGTTAATGATTACCTCCGATGACTGGCGCCGCTATTCCTACGAATGGCATAGCCTAAGTAATTACCTACCATGCGACGTGTTATTACTTCGGTCGATAGTCACACTCCTACGTCCCTGAACAATTCGGCCTTTTCCAGTTATCCTAACATCCCCTTAGGGTAACTGATGGGTAGTAGCCTACCACGCGATGGCTCCTACAACGATCGATCGTCATATTCCTACATCCCTGAGCGACTCGATTATCACCTGTGTCGTCACCCTCGCGGGCGATGACAGCTATCAAGGGCGGCTCGACAAGCGTCACACCCGACAGTGCCTCCAAACGACAACCCACCGAGTGGCAAGTCAAGCATTAGAGACATCGGTTGGTCGCACGCATGAGCAACCACACCTGATCTAGGACTAAGTGTTACCATCTAAGTCCTACCAGAGCTGCAACACGAAGGGCAGGTCTGACCTGACCCCATGTCGCAGGCAGCCAAAAGCAAAAAAAATGGCGCATGCAAAACAGAGAATAAACAAAGCAAAGAGCCACTACGGGCCAAAATTATATATATATAAAGTTTAAGGTTATGATGCAACCCGCATCAGCCGAATTACAAAAAAAAAAGAACTTAAACAGCATGAGCGCTACAGGAACTTCAGCAAGCTAAAAGAACCAATTTTGGCCTTGACCGCCGCAAGATCCGCTTCACGCTGGATCCTCGCCCTCTCCTTTTGCTCCTGCTGCCGCCTGGCCAAGACCACCTCGCCGTCTTCTGCCTCCTGACGAAGAAGTTGGAGCGCCCCGTCCACCGCTCCGGCAGCCTGACTGAGCCTCCTCGCCTCACGTTCATGCTCCCGCAGCCTTGCCTCACCGCGGAGAGAGCCGGCGTCCTCGAAGAAGGCGGCGTCCAAGTAGGCGTCCATCCGGTCCAGTACCGCTAGGTGCTGCTTGCGCAGGCGTTTGAGCTCGGCCTCCTTCGCCCGAATCCGCTTCGCTCGCACTTCACGCTCGAGCAGGAGGCGCAGCGAGAGAGGCGGTGGCACGTCGGAGGGATCGTCGTATGCCAGCTCCTCGAGGTGGTACATCCACCCCTCTACACGGTGAAGTTCCTGCTCACATCGTCGTGCGAGCGAGGTACCGCCTGCGCGACGGACCTCCCTTAAGCCCGCTTCCACAAGAGGAAGCGCATCATAGTACCTCCCATCGCCCACGCCGACCGAGATGGCGATCCCCTGCACCAAACCCTCCAGCCTCTGGAGGGGCACGAACACAGGGTGAGCCACGGGGTCCGGAGCAGAGGACCCCTGGACCGAGCTCACAGGAGAAGCGGGCGGAACGCTGACGTCGATGATGGTGGCGGAAGAACCAGCGCCCTCGGAGGCGCTATGGTCGGAATCAGAGGCCATGGAGCAGAGAAGGTTACTGCAGCGGTTTTCTCCTAGCGGATTTTTCTCGAAGAGGTAGGAACTTGGCTGAAAAGATGGCGAGTACGGGAGATATATCTAAAGACGCTACGGTCAGGATCTGTCCCCTCAAACAATCAAACGGCCCAGGTGTCCTGCGACGCTTCGAGCTCAACGCCAATAAAGGACACTCCTCTCGGGACCCCAAACCGACCGATCGAATGAAGCCCAAGAGGCGAAGCGTTGTCACTTCGCCATTAATGAGCATTAACACGTCCCTAAGGCCTTAGCTGGCAAGCATTTAGGCCCGCCAGGAGACGCGTGGCATGAATCTTCGCCCGTATTTTTGAGGCTTCAACTTGGGATAGATTCGACGCCGCTTGAGTTCGGACTGCAATACGAACTCGCCCTAATTCGAATCTAACCGCACGAAGTTTCACTTGCAACCTAAACTCGCCAGAGGCTAAGTTGGGTTTGCAGCGTAAACTCACCTTTTCATAAATTCCGCTTGCAGTCTAAACCCGCCAGCGGCCAGAGTTGGTCTTCAACACGAACTCGCCAACACGGGGGTTTCGCCTACGGCTTGAGTTTGCCAACAGTCGAAGTTAACCTTCAAGCAAACTCGCCATCGTTCTCACTTTACCTTCAACGTGAACTCACCTACATTCGAGTTGGACTGAACGAACTCGCCAGCAGTTTAGTATGGCTCTCCACGCGAATTCACCATCACTTGAACCGGCCTGTACTCGAGTTGAATCTTCGCCCAAGGCGTGCCACCTGAAATCGCTGTTGGCCATGCCAAAGAAACATTGAAGAGCGATATATCCAAAGGAAGCGTGACAAGAAAACACGAACTTCATCAGATGCTTCTAGACAGTACATTTGAACAAAGTTATGATTTTATAACCAAGAAAGTCATAATGTTACGTTCGAGAAGCAAAACATACACCAGTTTTTCGTTAAGACAATACATTTGAACAAAGTTATGACTTCACAAGTCATGGCATAGTTTCAAAAGCAAAACAAACAAGCAAAATGTCTTAACACAGGCACGGATTTGAAATCTCAGTCGAACAAACTAAAAGAGGAAAGCTCTTCTTTGGCCGACGCCACCCTTCTCGCGTGGTCCTCCTGAGCTTTGTCTTCAGCCGCCTTCCGAACATGGTCTTCAGAGCCCGATCTGGTGGCAGCATCTTTTTGACGCAAGGCCAAGAGGCTTCAAGTTTCTGCCTCAGCGTTCCTGCTGACCTTTACGACATCGGACTGGAGCCCCTTCAAATTCGTCTCCGCCTGTCCCAGTTCGGCTCGCAGGAAAGCTATTGTGCGATTGAGGTCAACAATTTGCTCCTCCAACGAGTGTTGTTGACCCACCCAGAAGTTGGCGATGGATTCCAAATCCGCGATTTCTTTGGAACGGATCTCTTGTTCTTGAGCTTCCTGACGCCTGATGCGAACCAGGCAAGACTCCACGTTGGCTTCCGGACCTTCCCGTAGCAATGTCTCTAGCCCTATCATACGCGACTCCAAAAGACGGAGCACCTGCATACAACGAGTGGCAAGCCGGTTTTCACCCGACCGTCGAAAGTCGACCACGCGATCCAGGAGAGATTGCCGGAAACCATCAAAGCTGCCCCATGCCAAGATTGACAAGGGAAATCACTTGCCTCACGGCATTCTCAAATTCTTCGACGTGAGCCTGCAAGGGCAAGGAACTGGGGGGAGCAGGCTCTTGACCCGGGGTGAGCACCGCAATAGGTGGAACCTCGAGGCAAGGTTCGGTTCCTGGCTGCGGAGCGGGGCCGGGGGCAGGAGAAGTCGCCGGGCTCTCGGGTTCTTTGTCAGATATCAGAATAGGCTCGGCCTCATGCTCCTCGGGAAGCGGTGCATCGTTATGGGCTGTGAAGCACAGCGATGGCATGAAAGGGGGAGTCAGGCGAGAAATACCAATCCATGCTTGAGTGAGGGTTGAGTTAAAGACATACCTTCGGCAGCAGCGGCTTCCGCAGCGCCCGAAGAAGACGCCTCCTTCCTCTTCTTCGAAGTAACCCTCTTCACCTTCAGTGCCATCTGGAAGATACAAGAGAAATTTGGATCTTCCCTGAAAAAGACGACAAGAAAACTTTGGTCTCTTCTTGACGAGGGGGAGGAGTACTAAAATACCCCGACCCTAGACAGTTATCGACGGCTCGATTGGACCCTTCAGGCCCAAACAGTTGAGAGGAAGGCCAAACAATCCGGATCCCCTATGAGCGGCCAGGATTCGGCAGCTCCTAGGCACGATCTCTAACCAACGGCCCGGATCGGGCGTGAAGGACGAAGAGACCCATCGCACCGCATTTAATGCAAAGCGGCGCGCCCACGTCTCCGTAACCGACATGCACGTGGGTGAATACACGACCCGCTAAAAGCGGAGCCCACCCATAACCGAAATCGCGGTTAGTATGACGACTACGGATTCACCCTCGGGTAAAATTCGCCTGCAGGCGAAACGAGTTTGTGACTGAAATCTGCCGATGAGAGTTTCCCGCGGCCAAACGCTAACTAGTGCACAAATATATATATATATATATATATATATATATATATATATATATAC
>BQKN01020848.1:13978-37612 GCA_022839385.1 Asparagus kiusianus | reverse complement strand
TTCTCTCTACAACTACCCACTTATCCATGTTGTGAATATTGGTTGCACGTATCATCCCCCCACCCTAAGGATCATTGTCCGCAAGGATAGTGAAAGGAAATTGCTTTTTGACTCTCTGGTTCTTGTTAAACGTTGTTATCGTCATCGATCATGAATAGTTGTGGACGTTTACAATGATGACTCGGAATGAACTTCTCATCACAATAGTAACATAACCCCTTCTCTCGACGGTCTCGCGCCTCTTGATTAGTGATTTGACGGAATGTTGTTGTAGTAGTATTTGAACTTGCATTCACATTCTAAGCTGGTGGAGGACCTAATACCTAGTTATTGGGTTGGGGGTGGTCGCCTTTGATACCACGGAATTTGGTTAGGAGCAAAATGGTTGGCTTGGTTGCTTGTGTAACCGATTTCGTTCCTTGATTAGTCGAACAACTCCTATTACATCTGCCAAGGTCTTGGGCTGCTTAATTTTTACAACGAGACGAATGTCATCATAAAGTCCTGCAATAAAACAACCAATGCAAAAATTTTTGGGTAGGCTGTCAACGCTTTGAGAAAGCTTTACAAAAGCTTCCTGATAAGTTACAACAGTTGAGTCTTGTTTAAGCTGAGTTAGGGCTTCCGACAGGTCTTCATAGTTTGTTGGACCAAGTTGAAATAGAAAACTCTAATTCATTATGAGATCTCTTGGGCTTTATATAGGCCCCTACAAAACTTACAAATAAGTCCCTAATAATACTAATATGTCAACACTCCTCCTCAAGATGGGCGAAAGATATCTATTAAGCCCATCTTGTCACATCCTCTAATCATATCTACTGAGCTGAGTCCTTTAGTCAGACAATCTGCTACCTGGTCTTTAGTCGAAACATGACTTAGCTCCAGTAGTCCACTATCCAACTTCTCTTTGATGAAAAACCTATCGATCTCGATATGTTTGGTTCTATCATGCTACACTGGGTTGTTGGCAATACTGATAGCTGACTTGTTGTCACACCATAACTTCATCTTAGTTCCTTGATCCAGCTTCAGCTCCACCAGCATACTCTTCAACTATAGCAACTCAGCAACTCCTAAGACCATAGCTCTATACTCTGCCTCAGCTGTCGATCTTGCCACCACTGACTGCTTCTTGCTCTTCCACGAGACTAAGTTGCCTCCTACAAAGATGCAGTATCCTGAGGTGGACCTCCTGTCATCAGCACAGCTAGCCCAGTCAGAGTCGTAATAACCCTCGATGTTCACATGTCCATTCTTTCTGAATATCAGCCCCTTTCCGGGGGCACTCTTTAAATATCTCAGAATCTGGTACACAGCATCCATATGATCCTTCCTCGGATCATGCATGTAGCGACTCACCACGCTTACTGTAAAAGAGATATCAGGACGTGTGTGACTCAAATAGATCAGCCTTCCCACCAACCTCTGGTATCTGTCACGATCAACTGGTTCTCCAGCCTCAGCACCTAGCTTGAACTTCTGGTCAATCGGTGTAGTTGCAGGTTTGCACCCTAACATCCCTGTCTCTTTGAGAAGATCCAGTGCATACTTTCTCTGGGATAGGACGATCCCCTCCGCTCCTCGAGCTATCTCTATTCCAAGAAAGTATCGAAGCAAGCCAAGATCTTTCACCTCGAATTCCTTACCCAGTTTCACTTTGAGTTGGGCAATCTCCTTCTCATCATCCCCTGTAATAATCATATCATCCACATATACCGCAAGCATAGTAATGTGGCCTCCACTCCGTCGGAAGAACACTGTATGGTCGGCGTTGATCTGTTGGTATCCCATACCAATCATAGCCCTTCTGAATCTGTCGAACCAAGCACGGGGAGATTGCTTCAGATCATAGAGAGACTTCTTCAATCTGCAGACCTTTCTCACTGTCTGATCTGTACCAAATCTTGGTGGTATCTCCATGTATACCTCCTCCACTAGATCTCTATGAAGAAATGCATTCTTCACATCTAGTTGGTGTAGCTTCCATCCACCATTTACTGCCAGAGAGATTAAGGTCCGAACAGTGCTCATCTTCGCCACCGGTGCAAAAGTCTCATCATAATCGATGCCATATGTCTGACTATACCCTTTTGCCACCAGACGAGCCTTGTAGCGTTCAACTTGTCCATTTGGATTCTGCTTCACAGTGAAGACCCACTTGCATCCAACTGCTCTCTTTCCTTCTGGTAACTTTACTAGCTCCCAAGTGTGGTTCTTCTCTAGAGCTCCTAGCTCCTCGTGCATAGCCGCTTTCCACTTTGGGTCTTTCTTAGCAACCTGCCAATTGTTAGGTACAGTAACAGAGTCCAATGATGCAATGAATGCTCTATGTGCAGGGTGGATACTAGAATATGATACATACTGGGCAAGATCCCAACCATATCTATCGGGAGGATGTCCCGCATTGCTGCGAGTAGTCCTCCGTACTGATATTGGTGTGGGAGGGGTAAGGAGAGGAATGATATCACCTTGGGAGGAATCTGATGGTGGTGTAGGTGTCTCAGGAGTCGGGACAGGTGTTGATAAGGGACCTGGCACTAGTGGTACTATAGGTACTGTTTCCGCAATTTGCTTTCCCTTCCTACTATAGGTAAGTAGCTCCCCCTGAGCCGTGGGCCTAACACCTCTTGTCTCCGTATCCTCTTTTTTTTATTCTCCTGCTCCTCCTCAACCAATTCTCCTTCCTAAGGAATCGTTAGAGAAATCGATTTTTCTGCATTATTCTCTACATTATTCATCTGCCTCTCACAATTCTCCCCTTCTCGCCTCATACTTCCAGTATTGGGCGAGTCACCAACGAATGAGGGTACCTTCTGTGTGTAATATGGCTCAAATTCACGAAAGTACACATCCATGCTCACGAACAGCCTTTTCTCCACCGGGCTCCAGCAAACATATCCCTTTTGAGTAGCAGAATATCCCACAAAAACGCACTTTACCGCTCTAGGGGCAAGCTTCCCGACGGATGGTCTGTTATCCTTCACAAAGCACACACAGCCAAATACCTTTAGTGGAAGAATCCCACCATTATCTCCTTTCAACGTCTCACACGGAGACTTCCAATCCAGTACTCTCGAGGATATTCTGTTGATCAGCGCCGCTGCAGTCAATACTGCTTGCCCCCACAATGTTTCTGGGACATTCATGGAGATCATCATACTTCTAGCAACCTCTAAAAGATGTCTGTTCTTTTTTTCCGCTACCCCATTCTGAGCTGGTATGTATGGACATGTAGTCTGGTGTTGTATTCCCTGAGATGACAAGTATTCTCCAAACACTCTGTTGGTGTACTCTGTCCCATTATCAGATCTCAATACCTTCACCACTGCTCCATATTGAGTCTGAACATTCCTATGAAAGTTTTGAAAGCAGCCAAATACTTCACTCTTATTCTTCATCAGGTATAACCAAGTAACGCGAGAGAAGCAATCAATAAAGGTAACAAAATACTTATATCCATTCATAGAACTTGTGGAACACGGTCCCCACACATCTGAATGTATCATATCAAATGCATGAGAACTCCTATGATCAGAACTAACATAAGAGCTTCTAGTAAGCTTTCCCAACTTACATGCATCATACACAAGTTTCTCTTTATTTACTTTCTCAAATAAAGATGGATACAACCTACTTAAAACACCGAAAGAAGTATGTCCCAAGCGTTTGTGATGAAGCATCAACATACTCTCAGCACTCATCTCAGATCCTACTCCTGCTTTCTCTACCATTGACACCAAAGATGAATCTAGCCCTTCACGATCCAGATACCACAGTCCATTACGCCATGTGCCAGTCCCAAGTCTCCGTCCTGTCCCCTTCTCCTGAAAGATCACCTTAGGAATATCAAAAGAAACAATGCATTTTAGTTAGAGAATGATAGAACTAATGGATAAAAGATTAACTGGAAAGGAAGGAGCATGCAAAACATTGGACAAAGTCACAGAACCAGTACAATCGACTATACCCTTACCAACCACCGGCTGAAATGTACCATCAGCTGTTTGAATACTATCAGACGATGCTAAGTGAGTATATGATGAGAACTCACTAGCATTACCTGTCACATGACGAGACGCACCGGAATCGACTATCCACTCTGATGATCTGTCGGGAGACATAGAAGCAAGAGCATGTATGTCATCAGTACCTTTGGTCGGATGAGCATAGGTAGCAGCGTTGCCTCTGGCGAAGAACGAAGTGAATGCCTCCGCAGTCCCACTCCTCAAATCTCCATCCCCTGCTACTTGTTGTTTCTTTCTGAGTATCGTCAGGAGAGCACGATCCTCCTCTGTAAAGAAGACCTCAGCTTCTTCTTCCTCTGCTACCGTCAGATTCGCCCGGTTCCCTGCTCCTCTTCCACCTCGTCGACCCCCACGGCCACGACCACGACCACCGAACTGTCCACGTCCACCCGAGTCTCCTTCCTTAGGTGGCTTGGTGCAAGCATGCCTTAGATGACCCACCGCACCGCAGTTGTAGCACTGTCGAGTCTCTCCCCTAGATCCAGTGCTGCTAGAGGCTGCCAGTGCTGACTTCACCACAGGAAGTCCACCTGTCCCCGCCTACAGCCGAATGCGAGTCTCCTCCTGGATCATAGCAGAGACAGCCTCCTCAAGCATGGGAATCTTTGGCTGAGCTAGCAACAATGCGATTCGCTGAGCGAACTCTGATGTCAATCCCTTAAGAAACACCATAGTCCTCTCTTGTAGAAAGGCCTCCCGCTCTTTACATCCCGGGTCCTTGCAGCTAGCCCGGGGAGAAAAATGATCATAATCCAGCCACAGGCGCTCCAACTCTGTAGCATATTCCTGTACAGTCCTCTCTCCCTGGACTGTGGCGTCGATCTCTCCTTTAATCTGGAATACCCGCAGGTTATTCCCCACTCCATCATATGTCCTCCTCAACTTCTCCCAGACGTCCTTCACCTTCTCAATGCCATCTACTGTGGCGGCGATCGACTGGACCAGCGAGTTGAGGAGCCAGATGTATACCAACATATGAGTGGCCTTCCACTCATCTCTTCCCTCCGAGTCCTCCTCCGGCTCTGTCACCTCTCCTGTCAGATAACCCTCCAGATTTCTCCCTGTAAGGGTGTATCTCACCCGTCGCGACCAGCTCAGGTACGTACTCGGTCCATCAAGCTTTAGATCGATGGTCGGAAGCTCCAACTTCTTCGATGGTTTTGTCGCGCTCTCACCAGCCGACAACTTCATTAGCTTCATCAAAGTTGACACCTCCGCGGGGTTCAACTTCTTGATGATCTCCTTCATCGTATAGGCTTCAGATCCACCACCTGTTCACCTTCTCTTCCGACCCTTGTTGTGTGCAGTGAAAATTTCGGCAGCACCTCTGCTACACAACAAAAGTAGGATCTCAAACAAATTCTCGTTTCTCAGAGGAAACAAGAACTAAAAAGTTATATATCTCATCGATGTGAGATATATACTCTTCCTGTCATCAGTTCGAGGACTGAGTCGAGGGAATCCATGTCAAACTCGAGGTTCGACACGGTGATGGGGGGTTCGGTACACGATGGATGGAAGGGTTCGGGGTCTGAGGAGAGGACTGGCAGGGAGAGGGAGGGTCTGGTTGTGCGGACAGAGAGGGGGGGTCTGGTTGTGCGGACAGAGAGGGAGGTCTGGTTGTACGGACAGAGAGGGGGGGTCTGGTTGTGCGGACAGAGAGGGGGGGTCGTGGGGAGGTCTGAATGATCGGGGGGGTCTGGTTGAGATCGGACAGAGGAGGGTCAGGGGGGTCTCTGGTTGAGATCGGACAGAGGGGAAATCAGGGTTAGGGGGGCCTGCGATTGATCGAAGCAGCAGAGGGGTGGGGGGCGGCCGGGTGAGGGGTGAAGGTGGGGGGCGGCGGCTAGGGTTTAGAGGTGGCTCTGATACCAAGTTGAAATAGAAAACCCTAATTCATTATGAGATCTCTTGGGCTTTATATAGGCCCCTACAAAACTTACAAATAAGTCCCTAATAATACTAATATGTCAACAGACCAAAACAGAGAAGGACAGCTTTGATGAATTCATCCCATGTAAGTGGTCCGCGAAATTTCGTCAACCACCTATGCCGTTGTAGGGCGATGTCTTCTAAATGGAAGGAGGCCAGTTGACCTTGTTGGTATGGTGCAATGTTTTTGAAGTCAAAGTATTGCTCTGCCTTGTAAATCTAGCCCGTTAGGTCGTCTCCGTTAAATTTTGGGAAGGACAACTTGAAGTGTTGATGAGGGTGGTCATTGATAGTGTTAGAATGAGAAGTATGTGGGTGAGAGGATTCAGCACGTGGGCTAGTGTTTTGACTATGGGAGGCTCGAAGAGCTTGAAGCTCAGTTAACACTTCCTGTAAGGTTACATTCACCTGATTAAAACTAATCTCTTTCGTGCTAAGATTTCGTTAACATCGTTATGGAATTCTGTATTTGTTTTGCCGCGAGTGTCCATGGTCGGAACCTGCTCCGATACCAATGATGTGTTTGAATTTGATAGAGGAAGAAGAAGAGGAACAGAGGAAGAAGATAAAGAGAAGAACTCAAGGATAAGCAACAATAATTCTCACTCCTCCTATCCTCTCCATTACAATAACTATATATAACTACACTAATATTATCTCTACCCACTAACACCACTCTTCTCTCTACAACTACCCACTAACACCACTCTTCTCTCTACAACTACCCACTTATCCATGTTGTGAATATTGGTTGCACGTATCAAAGTGTTGTGTGTGTGTGGGGCCATGCACACAAACGAACAAAATACAAAATCATATATGATTGAACCACCTCAAGTGAAAACCCTCTTTTCGTTGCAAGTTCAAGAAACTAAGGAGGCGGGCTGACCATGAGAGACGTGCCCATTCTATGAACTTCAGTTGTTCGAAAAGTCTAGCTAAAGCTAAAAGGACCTATAAGCATGTAAATTGTAGAGAGCTCTAAAGAGAAATCAATGTAAGGCTAGCATGAACCTGAAGGCCCTCTTTCATTTGGAGGTTAAAAACCACCGAGTGCTCTTCTCAAGAGGAAAACAGAAGGAGGTCCTTTCGATGGTGTAAGTACCAACACTAAGAAAAAAAAATCAGAGAAATGACTGCGGAGAACTTTGTTATTATTCAAGAGCTGAACACATGATTCGAATAAAGAAGATGATCATAATGTTAATAAATTTGGAGCATCCAAGGTCGAAACACTTGAAGAAGAAGAGGAAGATCTAATCCTCTGCCAAGGAATTAACTTATGATGGTAAGTCTTCAGCCAACGACTCTATATGAAGGAAGATCAAGGACTGCAATCAAAGAATACACCCAAAAAATGGTTTTACTTGATCTTGTCCTAGCATATATGATTTTCTATAGAAAGCCCTTGGTATAAGAGCCTGTTGGGGATGCACAACCCCCCTGATGCGATTTGGAAATAGAGATTTAGGAGAGAAGAGAGAAAATCAAACAATCTCAAACACACAAGATTTACGTGGTTCGCTTCTCAATGTGAGAAACTACGTCCACGTCCGCCGCAGGAGAAAAATTCACTATTTTTTTTTCTTTTTACATCATGCCCTAATCAACCCTTTTATAGACTTAAGGGTTTAACCAATAAAAAAAGAAAACAGAACAAAACAGGTCAAAAACCGAATCTGGGCCAAACCCGACTCGCGGTCGACCGCCGCACCACATCCGGTCGACCGCGATGCTGATCGAAATCTGCCTGGCTCTCTGGACTTTTAGCGGTCGACCGCAGGGCCATGCTCGGTCGACCGCGACGAAGGCAAAAGTCTGGGCTGCTCTCTGGACTTTGAGCGGTCGACCGCAACGTCACAGGCGGTCGACCGTGACGAACTCCTGGCCTGTACACCCAGCTGTGCACGTGGGCGGTCGACCGTCGCGCCATGGCCGGTCGACCGCAAAGCTGTAAAATCTCTTCTTCGTCGTTTTGCTTGAGCTTCGTCGTCGTCGAACTTGTTCCTCATGTTCCAACTTTGTTCCTCTTCTCTTCTGAAGTATAGGGCATGCCTGATAGTTAGGCTTCACATATCCTAACAATCTCCTACTTGGAGACTAACTATCAACCTCTTCCAACTCTCTCTGCGGCGACGACCTTCATATCATCAAGTGCTGAGGCCAACTGAAGTTGAACACAACTTCAGTTTCTCTGTGGTGACAACCTTGGTAAGCATATCGGCTGGGTTCTTGCTTCCTTGAATCTTCACAAGTTCTAACATGTCTTCGTCCAACGCTGATCTTATGAAGTGGTAGCGGACCTGTATGTGTTTGGTCCTTGCATGAAAAGCGAGATTCTTCGCCAAATGAATTGCACTCTGGCTATCACAATGTAAGACCTTCTTCTCACTCTTCTGTCCCAGCTCCTCCAAGAAACCCTGCAACCATATCATCTTCTTGCTTGCCTCTGTCACAGCAACATATTCTGCCTCTGTCGTTGATAAAGCAACGATCTTCTTCAACTGAGAAACCCAACTGATAGCTGTAGAGCCCAAAGTGAATACGTATCCTGTAGTGCTCCTTCTCTGGTCTATCTCACCAGCATAGTCGGCATCAACAAAGCCCTACAGGACTAACTTGCCTCTCCTGAAGCATAAACAATCTTCTATAGTACCTCGCAGGTATCTCAGAATCCACTTTACTGCTTCCTAGTGCTGCTCTCCTGGATCTGACATAAATCTGCTCACAGCTCCCACTGCATGGGTAATGTCAGGTCTCGTGCATACCATGGCGTACATAAGGCTTCCAATGGCTGAAGCATATGAAACCTTAGCCATGTATTCTTTCTCTTTATCAGTCTCGGGGCACTGCTCCTTAGTCAATCTGAAATGACTAGCCAACGGTGTGCTAACGGCCTTAGCACCACTCATCCCGAATCTCTCAAGCACTCGCCTAATGTACTCAGCCTGAGATAATCGTAGTGTGCCTAAGAGTTTGTCTCTGCTAATCTTCATTCCTAATATCTGCTTCGCTGCGCCTAGATCCTTCATGTCGAACTCACTCGACAGCTGCTTCTTCAGCTTCTTGATCTCTCTCATGTCTGAACCGGCTACAAGCATGCCGTCGATATATAGGAGCAGGATGATGTAACACTTGTCAAACTCTTTGACAAAACAGCAATGGTCAGCATTGCACCTGGAGTAGCTGTTCCTGTGCATGAATCCATCGAACTTTTTATACCATTGCCTTGGAGCTTGTTTTAGGCCACACAAGCTCTTCTTCAATCTGCATACCATCTTCTCTTTTCTCTTCTGAGTAAACCCCTCTGGCTGCTGCATGTATATCTCTTCCTCTAGATCACTATGGAGGAAAGCTGTCTTTACATCTAGCTGCTCGAGATGTAGGTCTTCAGCTACAATAATACTCAGGACTGTTCTGATGGTAGTTAGTTTGACTACTGGAGAGAAGATCTCTGTGTAATCAACTCCTTCTCTCTGCTGAAATCCTTTAACCACCAATCTGGCCTTGTATCTCTTGGAACCATCATGTTCCTCTTTGATTCTGTACACCCACTTATTGCTCAAGGCCTTTTTCCCCGTTGGTAGCTTCGTAAGTTCCCATGTCTTGTTGGTGTCTAATGATTTTATTTCATCTTTCATGGCGAGCTCCCACTTGCTCGCATCATCCACTCGAAGGGCTTCATCATAACTTTCTGGCTCTCCACCGTCACTCAATAGTAAGTAGTTGAGATGATCTCTTTGCTGTAGTGATGGATACTTAGGATTGGGCTTAGGGACTCTAGCTGACCGTCTCAACTCTCTAACGGGTGAAACAGGCTCTCCATCTTCATCTGCCCCCTCTGAAGTGGTCTCATCCATCAACTCTTCTTCTTCATCAGAACTAGCTTCGGGATTGCCTCCATCTGAGGCATCATCTGACTCGAAATATGTAGGATCACTGTGCATCGAGTTAGTGGGCTGAACTGCATCACGGTCTTTGTAGAGAACTGATTCGTTAAAGACCACATCCCTGCTTCTGATGATTTTCTTGTTCTGCTCATCCCAGAACTTATAGCCAAACTCATCGCCGCCATAGCCAACGAAGAAACATTTTAAGGACTTAGGATCAAGTTTGTTTCTTGCATGATCACTCAGATGTACATATGAAACACATCCAAATACTCTGAGGTGAGACAGATTTACCTGCTTTCCACTCCATACTTCTTCAGGTATTTTGTGCTCCAAAGGCACCGATGGTCCCGGTTGATCAAGTAGGCAGCTGTGTTGACTGCTTCTGCCTAGAATTGCTTCGGAAAACCTGCTTGTAACCGCATACTTCTGGCTCTCTCAGTCAAGGTTCTGTTCATGCGTTCTGCTACGCCATTCTGCTGGGGTGTACCTGGCACTGTCCTCTCTAATCTAATGCCGCTGTCATAACAGAACTTCTTGAACTCTGAGTCTTCATACTCGCCGCCGTTGTCAAAACGAAGCTTCTTGATCTTCAAACCGGTCTCGTTTTCAACCATAGCCTTCCATCTCTTGAAGACTTCAAACACTTCTGATATGTGTTTCGTGAAATAGACCCAAGTCTTCCTCGAGTGATCATCTATAAAGGTCACGAAATATAACCTTCCGCCGGTGGATGGAACTGATGCTGGGCCCCACACATCTGTGTGAACTAACTCAAGCTTCTCCTCTTTAGGAGTCCTGCCAACCCTCTTGAAGCCTATTCTCTTTTGTTTCCCAAGAATGCAGCTTTCACATAGGTCAATATCAACCGATCTCAAACCTGGTAGCTTCCTGTTCGATTGCATAACCTTTAGGTCTTTGCTACTCATGTGACCTAGCCTCTGGTGCCACAAATTTGGGTCTTCATTACTTTCAGCCACTGCAATGGAGCCTCGTGCATCTATCGTCATGTAGAGAGATCCCGTCTTCGTACCACGGGCAACAACCATGGATCCCTTTGTAACCTTCCATATATCACATGCAAAGGTTGATACGTATCCCTCTTTCGCCAATTGTCCTATGGAAATCAGATTTTTCCTCAAGCTAGGAACATGTCTCACATCGCTCAGCTTCCATGTAGACCTATTGAGCTTGATTTGCACGACTCCTTTGCCAATAATATCACAAGGCTGATCATCACCAAGATAGACTTTTCCTAGGTTTCCTGAAACGTAGTTTTCAAATAAATCTCTATTTGAGGTAGCATGAAACGAAGCTCCTGAATCCAGCACCCACGATTCAGTCTTACTCTCCAGTGAACAGATTACGGCATCATCTGATTCTCCTGAGGCCACGTTCACTTCAGTCTTGTTCTCCTTGTCCTACTTGGGTTCTCGGCACTGATTTTTATAGTGGCCAAACTTGCCACAATTCCAGCAATCGATCTCCTTCTTACCCTTGCGGTTCCTGGACTTTGACCTTCCGTTTCTCGAGTTAGGTATTCCACGGCTATTTCCTCTGTTTCTGTTTCTGTTTCTTCCTCTGCTCTCAAGATTCAACGCCGACCCTGAATTAGAAATCCCTTCCTCTTGCCTTCTAATCTCCTCAGTCATAATCATGTCCACCACCTCTGAAAACTTTAGTTTGGATTTGCCACATGATCCGCTAATCGAGATAACGGTACCCTTCTAACTGTCGGGTAATTGACCAAGTATCAAGAGGGCTTGGATTTCATCGTCAAACTGAATATTGACCGAGTTTAATTGATCCATGATCTCGTTAAACTCGTTCAGGTGTTCCTTGAATTTCTGGCTCTCGGACATCCTCAAATTAAACAGCTTTTTAATGAGATGTACCTTATTCGCCGCAGAGGGCTGCTCATACATATTGGACAACACCGCCATGAGATCCGCCGTCAAATTCTGATTCTTGATGTTGAACGCTACTGATTTAGACAAGGTCAACCTGATCGCTCCAAGGGCCTTTCGATCCAATAGCTTCCAATCCGTATCTTTCATATCCGCCAGCTTCTCTCCCAATAGTAGGTATAAATCCTTTTGATAGAGGTAGTCCTCCATCTGCATCTTCCAGAACCCGAAGTTTGTTCCATCAAACTTCTCAATCTTGGATGTTTCCTTCTCAGATCCTATTGTCTCTGACCTCAAATCGCTCGCGCCGAACCTGATCGCTCTAATACCACTGTTGGGGATGCACAACCCCCCCCCCACCCGATGCGATTTGGAAATAGAGATTTAGGAAAGAAGAGAGAAAATCAAACAATCTCAAACACACAAGATTTACGTGGTTCGCTTCTCAATGTGAGAAACTACGTCCACGGCCGCCGCAGGAGAAAATTTCACTATTTTTTTTCTTTTTACATCATGCCCTAATCAACCCTTTTATAGACTTAAGGGTTTAACCAATAAAAAAAGGAAACAGAACAAAACAGGTCAAAAACCGAATCTGGGCCAAACCCGACTCGCGGTCGACCGCCGCACCACATCCGGTCGACCGCGATGCTGATCGAAATCTGCCTGGCTCTTTGGACTTTTGGCGGTCGACCGTAGCACCATGCTCGGTCGACCGCGACGAAGGCAAAAGTCTGGGCTGCTCTCTGGACTTTGAGCGGTCGGTCATAGCGCCACAGGCGGTCGACCGCGACGAACTCCTGGCCTGTGCACCCAGCTGTGCACGTGGGCGGTCGACCGCCGCGCCATGGCCGGTCGACCGCAAAGCTGTAAAATCTCTTCTTCGTCGTTTTGCTTGAGCTTCGTCGTCGTCGAACCTGTTCCTCCTGTTCCAACTTTGTTCCTCTTCTCTTCTAAAGTATAGGGCATGCCTGATAGTTAGGCTTCACATATCCTAACAGAGCCCTCTATTGACCTCCTAATCGCTCTTATGCCGTACTCTTGCTAACCTATCAAACCCGATCAAACTCTTCAAACTTTAATTTCATCTTGGCATTGTCGTATCATATGAATTCTCACATGCTTTCTCTTCTAACATGTAGTCTTGTCAATTTACTCTTCTTGCATGGAGTCTCCCTGGCCTCTCCTTGAATATAGTCTTGCCGACATCATCTTCTTTCATGCAATCCTGCTAGTCGATCTCTTCTTCTTGCATGCAGCTCCTCCGACTTCCTCTTCTCACACACAATCTCATTAGTTTTCTCTACTTGCACGCAATTTTGTAAACCTTATATTCTCACATGTATTCCTATCAACCTCTTTTTCTCGCGTGTAATATTATTGACCTCTTCTCATGAGCAACCTTATCAATTTAACCAAGGCGCTTAAGAGGCGATCGCCTAAAGCGTGAGGCTCCTCGGTGTGATGAAATGCCGCCTCACATGCATTGCGGTGCGATGCACTTCACTGAGGAGCGTGCCTCAGTGAGCTTGCAAAGTACATAGCGCTTCAGTGTAGGAGCTTAGAGGCGTTGCCTCAGTGAAGTGTTGCGTAACTTGGGTTATTTTGAAGAGGGTATTTTATCTGTATTTCCCTAATTTAAACTAACGCGCTTCACTTGTAATTCCAAATCCCTTACTGCATCCTCTCTTCACCCTAATCTCCCAAGCAGCTAAGCTAGTGAATAAAAGAAACTAGGGGATCGTCCTTCAAATGTCTGCTTGTGCGACTTCAGTAAGCCCGTTCGGCGAGCAGCGAACATCCTCCAGCGATCAAGTTCCTAAGGTAAGCATCATCAGGCGAACATCTTCCAGCAAGGTAAGGTGTTTAATTTTTTAAGTGATTTTTTTGAACCCAGTTCTTTATGTTGGAGCTTTTTGCTTTTCTTTTCTTTTTTTTTGTTATGGTGGTGTTTGTTGAATAAAAAGCACATCAGTTTCCTTTTTTGCCTTTTTTCTATTTTCTTTTTTGTTATCTATTATTCTTTCTACTTCATTGATGTTTAGAGTCTTTGGACTATCATACTAAATGTTAGACTGTTAGTTGATTAATGTAGCACTTTTATTATCAAGTTGATTAAATTGCTTGATCTAGTTTGATTGTTAGTTGATTAATTTGATTCATTTAATTTGAATTTTAATTGATATAATTTGACTATTAATTTAATTAATTATCTTATTAAGCAAATACTATTGGATGCAATCTATTGATAGGAGAAATATCGGATGGCTAAAATCCACACCGGATTGCAAATATCGGCAAAACATCGGGGGTATGTAGTAAATACCGAAGTGTCATATCGGATGATGTGCACCTACAATATAATGTTATAAATTGTAATCTAAATATACTTTAGGAAATCAAAGAACATAAAAATGTAAATAATATATGCTTGAGTCACCAACTAATTGTGAAAACTTAATTTGCGAAAAGAGCCTACAAGACACTAAAAGTTTAATAAATCTAAAATTTTTGCTAAACAACATTAAATAATATGTCACAGACCATATTTTATTTCTGACAAGCAATATAGGAGGACATTGGCCAACATATCGGCTGATATCGGCCATTGTTGAGGATATATTGTCCAAAAATTGCCATAATATAGTAAAGGATATTATGATAATATAATTGGTGCAAGCCTTATGAAAGTATATATTGGATATATCAGATATTTAAAACAATGGATAAGAACAGGCTTAAAATTCTCTAAGATGCTTGCAAATCTGATATTATTTTCTGGCGTAGATTCTTCATTGAATCATTGTTGATATAAAATATATTTTAAAATTTCTTCAACAGCTAGTAGTGGTAGGGGACAAGATTCTATGTGGAAGTACACTAGTTGAGGAAAGGAACTCCAATAAACACAAATGCATTTACTATAATAGGATCACAAATGACAGTATACCATGCAAATGGAGCATCTTATCAATACGGAGAGGAAATGTAAAAAAAATCCTTTGTAAAAAACTCCCTTCTAATGTGATTGACGAGTTAAAAGAGTATGACGAAAGAAAAGAGAGTGCTAGAAGACAACAAGCCACGGAAGATTACATGCCGAATCTTGGAGATGAAAACATAGTTAAGATAAATGAAGATGAAGAGCTTGAAATTGAACAACTACAAGCAACTAGGAACAACGAGAAAGGTGCAACAACTTCTATATCATCTACCTTAACAGGAAGAGGAAGGGGAAGCCAAGGATGATAGAAGAAGAAAGTTGAGAAAAAAATATTGAATAAGGGCTAAACAAAGATGCAGTGGCTAATCTGCATCAAGAAATTACATGTTGATGGTATCAATTACGACATCTTTTTGTGCAGCATGACTTAGGGCCTTCAAGATTATGTTGGTCTGTGAGGGATTTTGGGCCTAAATCGCCACATCTGACATTCCACTAATCAAAGGAGTCATTGTTTAAGAAAGAGTTGAAATATATTCAAGATCTCATACAACGTTATACGGTGATTTGGGCTAAATAAGGTTGCTCTTACATGTCAGATGGTTGGTCAAACAGAAAGGATATGATCTCGATAAACTTTCTTGTAAACTTTCCCCATAGCACGATGTTTCTATCCTTTATTGACGCTTTTGATGAGATCAAGTCTGGTGTTAGGATGTTTGAGATATTAAATGAGTACTAAGATGATAGGACCGAAGAATGTGTAAGTTGTTAAAGATAATCATGCTAGTCCTAAACAAGTAGGTATGAAATTTTAGATATTGATTTTTCATCGGTACGATATGGATTGATGTAATTATGTATGATTTTGAATTCTAATAAAATATTTAGTTGTTGAACATAGATAATACTTGTTAGATGAATATCATCATAGGTATTGAACGTCGGGTATTACCGTCTCTACCTCGTCCTGAAGGATATTAGTAAATTGTCATTTGTGAAGATCATATCGGGTCGTGCCTGTTTGGGGAATTTTGTAAGAAGAAAATGAATGAATTGAATTATATTTATTCTTTCTAACTGCTTAGAAAAAGAATGTTTACAATTCTCTCAATACAATTTCTCTCTAATTGACTTTAGAAAAAGAAATTACACTCTTCTTAATTGGAATCCCGATTTATAAAAGAGAAGAAGATCGACGGAGATCCTCCCCTTTGTTTAAGTCTGGGTTCTTCACGGTGACGATGGAATGCCTCTCTTGAATACTCGCGTTGAGTTTGCTTTCCGTTGATGATCCGACGTTTCGCTTCATTGGAACGTGGTTTATTCCTCTTGATTGATATCAATGATAACTTGCATGGCAAGTTTGAAATTAACTCTTGACGATTTAATAACTCAGAGCGAGTTTTAGAAGAACTTGCAGAGCAAGTTTTGAATTCTGATCGAGTTGAGAAGAACTCTTAGAAAGAGTTCAAGAGCCAAGCCGAGTAATCTCAAAGGCTTCAATAAAAGCCTTCCAAGATGATTCAAGGGTTTCTTCAAGTTTCTGATCTCCAAAGCTCCAAGAAGATCTGAAGAAGCCGAGCCGATCTCCCAAAGTTCAGATCCGAAAAATGATCTCCAGATCCAAAAGATGATTGCCAAGATCCGATCTGTCAAAAAACCAACGATCCCAAAAGAGAGACCCGAACTCAGTTGAGTTACCCATATTTATAGGGGGATTAAGGGGTATAACTGCTCTCTTAATCCGCTCCTAAGTCTGGCGAAAATCCCTGCAATCATAGGGGAAAACGATTTATAAAATCGTTCAGCTCGAGCTTGAACGAGTCAAACGTCGAAAATGACGTTCTGGGCCTGAACTCTGTGTTTTAGACTTGAAACGCGGAGTTGGGCCTATTTTGGTGGCTTAGAACACACAGGTCACGCTGCGTTTTGCCGTTGCAATGCAGGTTTGACCCGTGCGTTTTGATGTTGCAACACAGGTCCGACCCGTGTGTTTTGATGTTGAAACGCAGGTCCGACCCGTGCGTTTTGATGTTACAACGTAGGTCCGACCTGTGCGTTTTGATGTTGCAACACAGGTCTGACCCGTGCGTTTGGACTTGAACGCTTGGGATGAACCCTGCGTTTTGATTTGAACAGGCCGTTAATTTATAGTCTTTTTTGCTAGAGTGTTGTAAAGATCGTCACCTTGTAACCTTCGTCTTGGCTCTTTGAAAATATGAGAGTTGTCAGATTGTCACTCCCGATGTTGATTGTGAAGGCTGTTGAATAGAGCTTTCATCAGTTATTATGAAGGTCATCAGATTGTAACCATCATCGATCTACGTCAAAGTCTTCAAATTGTAGCTTTCTGGAAGCCATCAAATTATAACTTCTATCATCGGTGTTTAATGGGAATAAGCTACCTGTAGTGATTTTTAGACAACCTACAGAATCCCCTCTAAAGTTTTCGAAAGTTCGCGGTTGACTGGAATGAATTTTCGTAATACTTTGGATCTTAACTCTGATCTTGGAGCTATTGATTCCTTGTCACAAAAGAGTTGTTCTCTATACCCGCTTCAAAGGCATCTTGGTTGAAGGGATTTGCCATGCAGGACTTATGTGAGGATGAGCTTCGAAGAGAAACTGTAGCGACAAGTTACTCATGAGCAGAAGCTCTCAAACGTCACGTCACAGCTCACATCCATTCAGCTGATGGGCCCGTGAACATTCATAGGATTTTTGACAAACCCTCAGCCATCAACGAATGTGATAAGCCTTTACCGACTATCGTTTGAGTCGGGCTAGCATGTGGATTGTCTAAGTCCGTTCCACATGTAACGTTATGCTAAAAGAATGAACTCTCTTAGACTTAGTGCTATGATTTTAAATACATAGACTTTGTCGTCTTCACGAGAAAAGACTAACCGGTAACACGTGTTAGGCGTAGGCTTATCTCTAATTAGGGATCGAGATAAAGTCCTCCAGACATGGATTCTGGTTTCCTTTTCGCGGTAAAAGACTAACCGGCAACACGTGTTAGGTATAGACTTATCTCTAATTAGAGATCGAGATAAAGTCTCTCATGCATGAAAGACATGGATTTTTGGTGTTACGATGTTGAATACGTAGACTTGGTTATTTTTGCGGGAACGAACCACCCGACAGCATATGTTAGATGCATGCTTATCTCTATTTAGGGGTCAAGATAAATCCCCCCAGGCATGAATCCTGGTGTCTTTTTCACGGTGAAAGATTAACCGACAACGCGTGTTAGGCACAGACTTATCTCTGTTTAGGACTCGAGATAAAGTTCCTCATACGTGAAGGGCATGGATTTTTTATGCTACGATGTTGAATACGTAGACTTTTGTCATTGTTTCTTTCTGGTTATGTTTTCACTTGAAACACTAAAAGAAAGTTAGAAGTACCTGAGGTGTAGTATTAACTTAGTATGAATTTTTACTTAGAATGAAATTCAGAAATTTTCTTGGTTATCACTAGGATAATTCTAAAAAATATTTAATCCGCTGAGGATTTTATAATGAAAACTTGTCATTCTTGTCGAAAAAATGATTAACAAGTTCATTGGGGGGGGTTTGACTGTTAGAGGTGTGATGTTAACCTAACAGTAATTTATAGGCCTATCACTCTATTGAAGTGAGTCGATAAGTTGGTTTGGTCGTCAGAGATGTGATGTTAACTTGATTGGTTTGTGGACCTATCATTCTATTAAGAGCCGATAAGTGGATTGTGTCGTCAGAGCTGTGATGTTAAATTGATGGGTCTGTAGACCTATCACTCTATTGAAGAGAATCGATAAGTTAATTGTGTCGTCAGAAGTGTAATGTTAACTTGACGGGTTTGTAGACCTATCGCTCTATTGAAAAGAGTCGATAAGTTGATTGTGTCGTCAGAGGTGTGATGTTAACTTGATGGGTTTGTGGACCTATCGCTCTATTGAAGAGAGTCGATAAGTTGATTGTGTCGTCAGATGTGTGATGTTAACTTGACGGATTTGTGGACCTATCGCTCTATTGGAGAGAGTCGATAAGTTGATTTTGTCAGATGTGTGATATTAACGTGACAGGAATGTGTTGCGATTGGAGCAACATTGTAGACTTATCATCCTATTGATAAGGATTGATAAGTGGATTGTCAGAGGTATGATGTTAACGTGACAGGAATTTGTACTTGTGATTTGAACAAGATTTTGAAGACTTAACGTCTTGTTGGGGAAAATTATGATTTGAGCAATTTTGGAGATGTATCATCCTATTGAAGATGATTGATAAATTAATTATCAGAGGTGTATTGTTAACGTGACAAATTGGGAGTGATGCAAACTGAATTCATACTCCGTGGGGGTGATGATCATCATAAATATAATGTTAACTCGATGATGTGAAAGATTCGTTACTCTTAATCCAGTGGATTCCAAGTAACCTAAAATTCTAAGTAACCAACCCCCAGTCTTGAATAAGACTTAGCAGGGGAAGAAAAAAAAGGGATAGACATGACATATCGCCTTGTGGGCCACTATCCATCAAGTCGGAATAGAGGCCCATCATCCGGTAGGCTACTATCTGACGAGTTTGACTATCAGAGGTAACTGTTAACGTGATAGTTTTGGTAGACCCGTCATCCTACTAAAGAAGATTGGTGGAGGATTTGGAGAAAATAGACTATCAGAGGTGATCATTAACGTGATAGTTTTGGTAGACCCGTCATCCTACTTGAAGAGGATTGGTGGGGGAATTTGGGGGAAATAGACTATCAGAGGTGTATTGTTAACTTAATAGTTTTGACGGATTTCATGGTTGACAGAGATATTCTATTGAACATGACAACTCAGAAAATTTATTACTCATAATCCAATGAACTATAAATAAACCAACCCCCAGTCTTGAACAAGTACAAAGGGAAAAAGGGTAGACATGACACATGGCTAGTGGACCACTATCCGTCAAGTCGTTCAGTGATATTGGAGTGTAACGACTATGATTGGAATAGAGACGCATCCCACGGTAGGCCACTATCAAAAGAGTTTGGCTATCAGAGGTAAATATTAACGTAATAGTTTTGTGGACTTACCATCCTATTGAAGAGAATTGGAAAGTTGATGGACTATCAAAGGTAAATGATAACGTGATAGTTTTGTAGATCTGTCATCTTATTAAAGAGGATTGGCAAATTATGGACCTACCATTATATTGAAGAAGATTGGCAGGTTGATGGACTATCAGAGATTAATGGTAACGTGATAGTTTTGTGAACGTATCATCCTATTGAAGAAGATTGGCAGGAGAATTTGCAGGGAATGGACTATCATATGTGTATTGTTACTTGATAGTTTTGTGGACCCGCCATCTTATTGAAGAGGATAAACTATCAGAGGTAACCATTAACATGATAGTTTTGACGGACCCATCATCCTATTGAAGAGGATTGCCTTCAGTGGCCGTTATATCTTCCCCTTCTGATTGGGAAGATTGTGCTTGGTCTCATTTCTCAGGTTGATCCTGCTTACTTTGTTCTTCAGCTTTGACCATAGCAATAATTTTTTGAGCTTTTTTACCTTGAGAGATTAGTTATCTCTAAGAACGGCATTCTGTAACCTTCATTTGTGCTAGAAGGTTGGTCTGTAAGTTGTGTCGACGGGTCTCCACTAAGGTAGACCATATCATACCTGACGAACATCGGAGAGTCATACTTCGGAGCCTCTTGACGAAGGCTTTGACAAAATCCTTTTTTTCTGCTTAATGGCGAGAAGAGTATGGATGAAGACTTCTATATTCTCTTCAAAGAATCTTGACATGAAGAGTCTCTCTAGATCCGTCCACTTTTGGATACATCCCGTAGGTAGTTTCCTGAACCATTCAAATGCAACTTCCTTGAGGGTGCTAATGAACAATCGAACCAGTATGATATTGTTTAATATCACATTCCCAGTCTGTGACTTAAAATGATAGATATGTTGGTTCGGTGATCCCGTGCCATCAAAAATTTGTAGCGTCGGGACCTCAAATTTTAGAGGATAATGGGTTGTATCCTATTCGGTAGGATAGGACCTGACAACTCTCTCGTCTTAGAGCTCGCTTCTGTTAGCAATGGCATTAAGGCGGGCTTCTAATTCTTTCATTTTAGCCGATTGAGGATTCTACTCTTTCTCGACTTATTTCTCTTCTTCAGATGAAGAGACTATGTGATGAGCTTCTTGATCAGAGGTCTCGTTCACTTTTTGTTTCGTCTTTGATGTGGACGATCCCCCTTTCTGGGAGGATTCCTGTTGAGGTTGTGAGTCAGCTTTCTGGAAATTGGCTCTATTGACAATGATCTGAGCCATCATATCCCGAAGTTGATTAATGGTTTCTTACTGTGCTCGGAGCATGGCCTCCTGCTCAGCAACCATCTTTGAGAGATCTTCAGAATTTTTTTCCATGTGGGCGAAGCTCTCATGTCCAACGAAAGAGCTTGATGATTGGGACTCCGTAATAGCTGAGTGTTCATCCTCGGAATTGGTTCCTCTGGCTAATCTTTGATAGTTAACCGGAGTAATGGCTCCCGTTCGAGTCCGAGTATGTTGACAAATTCCATTGAACTCGTTAGCGATTTCTCTTTCGCTTGGAGAACGATCCGTCTCCGACTCATCAGAACTAGGGACTGACGACTTTCCTCTACCAATCATGTTGGAAGTAACTCGAAAGTATACACCCTCTGAAGTCTTCTTCATGTAATGATGTCGTCGCTTGCTTGGTCGAGTAACGCTCGTTGATTGGACGAACCCCTACATTTTGACCGTACGTGAGCAACATTGAGATCCCAAGAGGACCATAGAAATCAGTCGTTCGCATTGGCGTGAATGACCGACTTTTTGCATTGGTCTTTCTCTCGACAGCAATTCCCACAAGTTAGAGACTTAGGATGAACCTCTCACAGAGCGTGAGGGTAGAAATGGAACCCCTTATCCGTCAATGGATAGGACTGGTTCTTGGAAAACATGAATTTTTAATCTATGTTGATCTTTTTGAACACGACGAATCATATCGCGTTCCGAAGAAGGAACACGAGGGTCATGTTTAGCTTGATTAACGCAAGATCAAAATCTGCGTTTTGCTGGTGAAACATAGTCTTACAGTCTGTGTCGTGTTTAGCTTGATTAACGCAAGACAGAAATCTACGTTTTGCTGGTGAAACGTAGTCTTACAGTCTGCGTTTTGGTTCAGAATCACATTACTGAGTGTTGCGTTCAGTTTGTGGAACGCGCTCCTGAGAGTTACGTTTTGAAATTGAAACGTGTTCATGAGAACTGCGTTTAGGTGTTAAAACGTGTCCCGAAGGACTGCGTTTTGTTTCCGAAATGTGCCCTTGAGGGCTACGTTTTAAGCTGATTATGCGTGGCTCATACTTGGGCTCGTCAACGCGATTTTTGCGTTCTGAAGCAAAAACACAGAGTTCGTGTTGAGGCTTACAAACGCATAGCTCGCGTTGATTGGAGGATCGCCTCTTTCGGAGTTGTGCCCGTCGTCAAGATCTTCTCCTTCGTCGAGCGACATTCTTCTTAGCCTGTTTTAAGGCTTTTGCAGCGATGTCGTCGGCATTGACGGAGTTGGTCGCCGCAATGGGCCTTTTGTGACCCGATACCCGTCGTTTTGGCGCGGGTGCAGAACCTTCAACTCCGTGGACGAGTTTGGCCGAAGCTAAGTCTTCTCCTTCTGAGAGGGGACTGTATGAATAGTGCAACCCCCAGGGGAGATAGTTTTTTGATGAGTCGGCCACAACTGGAGCATTAATCTCCTTAGAGACTTTACGGATCTTATGCGTAGTCTTGGGGCTAAGGGATCCGAAGGAGAGGGCTTTCTCATATTTGGCTTGGTCTAACTCGATGATCAGAGTTTCAATGATCGTTCCAGCAAGCTTGATTTCGGATTGCGCCACCATGTTTTCATCGATGAAAAAGCTAGTCCCCAACGGAGTCGCTATCTTTTATTTGTGGGGAAATTTGTAAGAAGAAAATAAAAGAATTAAATTTGATTTATTCTTTCTAACTTCTTAGAAAAAGAATGTTTACAATTCTCTCAATACAATTTCTCTCTAATTGACTTTAGAAAAAAAAATTACACTCTTCTTAATTGGAATCCTGATTTACAAAAGAGAAGAAGATCGACGAAGATCCTCCTATTTGTTTAAGTCTGGGTTCTTCACGGTAGCGATGGAATGCCTCTCTGGAATGCTCGCGTCGAGTTTGCTTTTTGTTGACGACCCGACGTTTTCCTTCACTGGAACGTGGTTGATTCCTCTTGATTGATATCGAGGATAACTTGCGTGGCAAGTTTAAAATTAACTCTTGACGAGTTAATAACTCAGAGCGAATTTTAGAAGAACTTGCAGAGCAAGTTTTGAACTCTGATCGAGTTGAGAAGAACTCTTAGAAAGAGTTCAAGAGCCAAGCTGAGTAATCTCAAAGGCTTCAATAAAATCCTTCCAAGATGATTCAAGGGTTTCTTCAAGCTGCTGATCTCCAAATCTCCAAGAAGATCTGAAGAAGCCGAGCCGATCTCCCAAAAGTCAGATCCAAAAGATGATCTCCGGATCCAAGAGATGATTGTCAATATCTGATCTTCCAAAAAGCCAGCGATCCCAAAAGAGAGACCCGAACTCAGTTGAGTTTATCCATATTTATAGAGAGATTAAAGGGTGTAACTGCCCCCTTAATCCGCTCCTAAGTAGGGCGGAAATCCTTCCCTTCGTGGGGAAAACGATTTCTGGAACCGTTCAGCTCGAGCTTGAACGAGTCAAATGTCGAAAATGTCATTCTGGGTCGAAGTCTGCATTTTAGACTTGAAACACAGAGTTGGGCATCTTTTGGTGGCTGAGAACGCACAGGTCACGCTGTATTTTGACGTTGCAACGCAGGTCCGACCCGTGCGTTTTGATGTTGCAACGCAGGT
>BQKN01020848.1:0-13968 GCA_022839385.1 Asparagus kiusianus | reverse complement strand
CAGGTCCGACCCGTGCGTTTTGATGTTGCAACGCAGGTCCGACCCGTACGTTTTGATGTTGTAACGCAGGTCCGACCCGTACGTTTTGATGTTGCAACGTAGGTCTGACCCGTGCATTTTGATGTTACAACACATGTCTGACCTGTGCGTTTTGATGTTGTAACGCAGGTTTTACTCGTGTGTTTGGACTTGAACGCTGGGGATGAACCCTGCGTTTTGATTTGAAGAGACCGTTAATTTGTAGTCTCTTTTGCTAGAGCGTTGCAAAGATCGTCACATTGTAACCTTCGTCTTGGCTCCTTGAAAATATGAGAGTTGTCAGATTGTCACTCCCGATGTTGATTGTGAAGGCTGTTGAATAGAGCTTTCATCAGTTATTATGAAGGTCGTCAGATTGTAACATTCATCGATCTACGTGAAAGTCTTCAAATTGTAGCCTTCTGGAAGCCATCAAATTATAACTTCTATCATCGGTGTTTAATAGGGATAAGCTATCTGCAGTGATTTTTAGACAACCTACAGTGCCATGGAGTTTAAGATTTATTTATTCACATGTTTGGATTTTGAAGTTAATGAGAGGTCAAACTACTGAGTTCTTCTTAGACTGATAGCAGCATTATTTGCCACTTCATTCTTGACTTGACAAGCATTCATAAGCAGAAAAATATTAAGGAAAATGCTTAACTTGGAAAATTGGAGGGAATAAGTTGACAAGAGATTCAAAGGGTAGTTCGGTGGAAAGGATAGCTAATATGTCTTCCTTTCGGAACAATGTTGATCGTGTTCTCAAGCTTACTAGTCCTTTGGTTCTTATGCTAAAGCTTGTAGATAACAAGTGGAAGTCTGCTATAGGGTGAGGCTATAGATAGAATATGGGAAGTTCAATTGCATCATACTTTGTATGCTACCGGGTTTTACTTCAATCTAGCTTTTTTTGTGACCACCCCAATATTCAGGCCAGTAAGTAGATAACTATTGGCCTCTATAAGGTCAGTCAGAAGGCAGTACCCCTCCCCCCCAATTACCAAGATAAAGTTTATGTAGAATTACGTTATACAAACAAGTGGAGGACCTAGTTAGTATGGACATAACTATTAGAAACCACAAATAGAAGTCCCGAAGTGAATATCAATCAATTGACTATGTACACGTACTTTTTGGTAGCAATAAATTGCCACATTGATTAGGGGGATTTTTATGGTGCAACAGCTCCAAATTAAAAAAAACTTGCTACAAGAATCCTTAGTCTCACTTGTAGCTCCTCTAGGTGTGAGATTCTGGAGTACTTTCGAGTAAGTATGTTTAGTTTCTTTTAATTAAAAAAATAGATCTACATAAGAATTTAGAATGCTAATTTGATTACTTTGTATGAGTTGCAAATACACAACAAGAAGAGGAATAGGTTAGACCATAAAAGGTTGCAAGATCTAAGTATATTGCAAATACAATTATACAACTAGGCTATGAAGGAGAGATTTAATGTAGAGATATTGTTGGTGCAATAAAGTTGACTAGCATAGATGAAAGGGATGAGTGGTCATTAGGGGAATTTATTACAGACAAAATTATAGAGAATGACTTAGTGGTTGAGGTGGTAACATTACATGAGGCGTTGCCGCTGATGCAATGGGAGTTGAAGAAGTAATTAAACTGAATTTAGGGCCTTATAGCTAAGGTTCGAGGATCTTTAAGTGTTGGCGCTTCATCATCTAATAGGAGGGAGCCGGATACCAAGTTAGAGGATGAAGAAGAAGATTTTAATGAAATACTAGAGAAAACTGAGGATAAGGATATTCCACTTGAAATGGATGATGATGATGATGTTGAAGAGGATGACTAAACATTCCCTTGTTTTGTTACTTGTTAGATTTGTTTTGTAGACTATTTGATTTTGTTAGATGATGTTATTAAGTGTACAATGATTTAAGTATTTGGGTAATATCCATACCTGCTCATGTAACCATCCTAATCTTTATTTAAGTGAGATTAGGGTTAGATAAAAATACTATGAAATATTAGAGCGTACCTATTGATCTTAGAGAGTTTCTCCTCTCTTTCAACATCTCGAGGCTACCGAGGAGAGTTTGTCGCAAGCACTGCCTCCACGCTTCTCCTAGGCAGATTCGACAACCTCCGTAGCTTCGATAACATCTTTGGCTTCAACAACAACTTTGGCTTCTACAAATACTTTGACCAATCTCAAAATCTTCTAAGAAAAAACCTTAAAACCCTAACTCCAAAAAAACTGTTTATAGCCGTCACTGTTCATACTGTGAACAGTATCAGGTTACTATTCATCACATGAACAGGATCCCCAAATTAATGTTCATCACGTGAGCAGTACCCCCATTTGATATCTTTTGGTATTAGGGGCTGTTTGGTTGGTTTCCAAAAACCCAAGAATAGGAAATTGGAGCTTGGAAATCTCCAAAATTTCAATTTCCACCATTTCCATCCCTAAAACTTACCCACAACATCTAATAAAATATTATTTTCATCCAACAACTCATCCACATCATCTAATAAAATATTATTTTCATCCAACAACTCATTTCATATCATCCAATAAAATAAACCAAACAAAAGAAACGGGTCACATCATCCAACTCATCTCATCTCCATCCCATCTCATCTTTAAAAATCACCCACATCATCCAATAATATTGTGACAACTCATCCCATCTCATCTCCATTTCATCTCCACCCATTTCCTCCAAAAAAATAAGGAAATTGATTTCCTTAAGTGTGGGTCACATCATCCAATAGTATAATGACAACTCATCTCATCTCATCTCATCTCCTATTTTTAAGAATGAACCAAACACAAGAGAAGAACCTATTATAAGAAATAGATTTCCTATTCTTTGATTTCCTTCTTTTTTAACCAACCAAACAACCTCAAAATAACTTTTCTTAAAAAATTACCCACATCATCCAATAATATTGTGACAACTCATCTCATCTCATCTCCTATTTTTTGATTTCCTTCTTTTTTTAGCCCACCAAACAACCATAAAACAATTTTTAAGGAAATAGTTTTCCTATTCCTTGATTTCCTTCTTTTTTTTGGCAAACAAACAGCCCCTTAGCTTCAACGTCCAGTCCTTTGATGAGATCTTCCGACATTGCTATTCTTTTTTCAAGAATATTTCTTGAATTGTTCATCTTTCTCGTCAAAAGACATCGAAATCAAGATTTAACAGGCAAATGAGTGACAGATCCATTAAGGACTTTTCTTTTTCGCTTTTTTATATTGGCAGACATGCCTATGGTTTTCAACGGCTGTCCCACCTAGTGATCTATCTAGTGTTTCTATTGATTGACCTATATTGGGTTTCCTACTACTAATATGACTCTACTACTGCTATGGTTTGTCTATTGCTGGTTACAAAATCAAGGATTTTTCTTGTAATTATTATGACTTTATTCTGGCTCATCTGTGCTTGAGTTATCTTCGGTTAATAAGTTGAAATGCTTTTCTTGATGTTACACCTTTATGGCTTCTTCATCAAAGTTCTTTATCTATTTATTTTGTTTTTATGTGTATTAAACTAAGGATCTTTGAGATATGGTCAGCTTGAGATGGAGTGTTAGATATTATTAAATGTTTAGTTATTTAGGTATTTTGATAATTGGGTTAATCTTATACAACCCTCCTATTCTTTAGGAGATACTAGAGTTAGATGAATAATAATTTTGCCTTTTCTATTTCTGTAGGGATATTAATCTTGACTTGGCATTTGCAGGAAATAATGAACTTCCCTATATATAGTAGATGTGTGACATGGAGGTCACATGTACGAATCTCAAAAACAACCTCTCTACATAAAAAAAATATGCTCCTTTCAACTTGTTAATTAAGACCTTTTATTTGTTTAGTAGGTAAAAGTCTATTTTTGTAAGTTTTTTATGTCAAAACATAAAAAATATGCTCCTTTCAACTTGTTTATCTAATGTTGGATAAAATGTGTTTGTTGCGTGTGCCTAGCTTTAGTGCGCGCATCGCATTGTGCTTTGTGGATGCACATAAGGGGACTAGTGCCTGCATTGCGCCTTGCACTTGATGACACTAAACCATATTCTCGTGTACAATCTTGTCGGTCTTTTTTTTCTTGTATGCGGTCATCGTCTCGTCTTTTTTTTGTGAACTATGTTTCTCTATGGACAACTACTTGCGGATTTTCTCACAATGGCTTTACATCTAAAACTCTTGCACACCATTGTCAAGCTTAGCTTTGATAATATTTCTATTGCCGGTTGAGTGTCAGTGCTAGAAAATCTAATTTATTCAACAATCATGGAACAAGAGTGATCATAATTGAATTTTGTGATATCCTCACTACTCTATCCAACATCTTTATTTTGTATCTTAACCTCGATATTGCAATTCTCTCCACATAATTTACTCCAAATCATTTACCATGTATTTCTATGAAGTAAATTATACGTTGATTAGTCATTCAAAATAAAACTGAAAATAAATTACTTCAATAGTTCAATTTACAAAACGTGATTGCAGTTATCATTGATTCAAATATTCAAAGTTCAAACTCCCTATTTTGATGATAAAATTGTAAGTCTCAAAGAAAGTTAACAGGCAAGGAAAACCCATACAGTAAAATAAAAACAGTGAGACAGCTCATAGAATCAGTAAGTCCCTGCTGCCATTAATTTCTTAGTTCATAGTCGCCAATCTAGCGATGCAAAAACACATGGAGGGGATAGAAGCAATGAAGGGTGTTTTGGCTGATGGAAGGATGAGATTGAGGTCGCGGCCTATGATGAAATGGGTGAATTAGGTAGTACCGGCATCATCTTTGTCGTCAGAGAATTCACTTTAGTACCCACGCAAATGATTTTTTATTTCATTAACTTCCCATTATAATTTATCAAACCATACAAATATCCAAAGTTAATGTACTAAAAACATAAAAAATAAACAAACAAATCAGCAAACTCGTTACTCAAGCTATCTGACTCTAAGGTGTTCAGGAAGAAAATTGTGGTTTCGGTTTGGCAGCCTCACTAAATGTGAGCAAGGTGGATATTTCAACTCCTCTCACATCATGTCAAGCACCTAGTAAAAGAAAGTACGCTAGTGAAAACAAACTTTAGCCAAAATTATGAAATGGAGTGTACTTATGAGTGCCTAATATTAAATAACTTGGATTGAATGCCGTAGGTCTATATTAGCCTCAGCTCATTATCAGTGGTCTCATTATACAATCATGTATTGACTAATTGCTAGATTAAGATGAACCCAAGTTAGAAGATCATTTATTGAAATTCCACTACCCTATCAAGAGTTCATCTTTGAGGCGCAACATAAACCAAATAAGCCAAATAGAATGATATTGTCCAAACTACATTGTTGGTTCGGCTATCTCCCTACCACATGCAGAATATAAAATGTCCGCAGCCTAAGCCTAAAAACATTTTAAGAAAGCTTTATAATACCCATTTAACATATCAACTATCCATGGCCAAACCTAACCAAAATCATACAAAGGCCTCACCTTGCCCTAGCGCAGCTCTCATAGCATGAAAAACCGACAACCCCAGTTCTACATTCCCGCGATCAATGGCAGCCGCAATGATCGCCCGGCAATCCTCATTGCCGATCTCACCACCAACAACTCCCCCATTGGCTTCCACAACCATATCGAAAGCTTGATCTGCATCCTTAGCAGCGGAGACCCTTCTCAACAACTCCTCATTAAGAAAGCTCGATGAAGAGCTCTCTGAGCTCACGCTGTCGTTGTTATTAGAATTGGGTATTGAGTGACGGGCAGTTGATGAGGACGGCGAAGAAAAAAACGGGTTTCGGGTTACAAAGAGGAAGAGAGAGGATGGTGGTGGTGGAGACTGTTTGAGGGCTTGATGAGAGAGAGATAGAGAGGAGAGAGGAGAGAGAAAGGGGGAGAGAGAAGCAAGAGCCATTGTTTGTGTCTCTGGGTCAATAGAGCGAACATCAAGTGTTCGTAGAGGGAAACGGATCAGAAATGTGCGGCTGGAGTGTGACGTGGATAAAGACGTTAGAACATCTCCAACAGCTTCCCAGTTTCTTACTTTTGGAGAATTTAGTTAGGTTTTTGGTCCAATAGATTCCTCATCTCATTTCCTAAAATAGGGATGTAGGAGAAAAAATGGGGAAGCTTCCCCAAATCTGCAGCATTCTCCAAATTTTTGGAGGAAAAAATGGATTCTTCAAAATGGGGAAGCTGTTGGAGTTGGTGTAAAAATAATTTAGAGAATATGAATTTTGCTTCCCCCATTTTAGAGAAAATTTTGGAGAAGCTGTTGGAGATGCCCTTAGAGAAGCTTTAACGGTCTCATCCAGAAATTGTGTACGTACTGATGGCTAAAAGAGGAAATCATGCAAAACAAAGGCTTAATTGCACTTAAATAACCTACTATAGTTTATCCTACTTCGCACTTGGCAGCACTCATATACATGTCCTAAAGTTTTAAAATTTAGACTTTGATACTCTCAGTTATACAAATATGAGAATTTTTCTTCGAAAATTCTAATATGACATTCACATGCTAATTTTAGAACATTTAACTTTTAATATTTGTTAAATTTATTGTCAACCTATCAAAATCCTAGAATTAGGGTAGGTTAAAATAGATCTACGATAGTTCTAGCAAATTTTAATAAATTGAGGGTTAAAAAAAATCTAAAGTTAGTGTGTGACTGATGTATGAGAATTTTCGAGGATAAGTTCTTGGTGCATAACTTATTGTACTTAAGTGCCAATTTTAAAATCTTTAGGGTATATAAGTCTAAAGTTATGAAAGTGCAAAATAGGGAAAAACATAGTGTATGTAACTGCAATTAAGGCTAAAATAAATAGGGTTTTTCAGATGAGAAATACCTATTGAACCCAGTATATGGGCATGGGTAAGGAACAACTAATGTGGAAATATATTTTCAAATTCTTTTGTAGTCGTTATTATTCTATGTTGGGTAAAGAAACAAACTAACAAGGGTAGTCCTGAATGATAAGTTTAACCCTCTTCATTTTCTTATTCCCAATTTTATCTTCTCCTTTTTAAATTCTATGAATTGATTTGAAATTCTTCAATTCTACAATTTAAAAATTACAAATTTAATTCGAGTTCCACTGTTTGGAAATCTTTGTAGTTTCAATTCTAGAATTCTCAGTTCCATATTTTTGGAAATGTTAGAATTTCAGTTTGTATGTGGTCTTTGGCATCTTTTTTGATGAGCAATGAATTAATAGTTACGAACAAAATTACGGAATTCTGTGCTTAGCATACAATAATATCATACGAAAAAAATACAACACTCCTCATACTTTTTTTGCTCATATGTTTACTCTCGAGGATCAATAACACGTTGGATTTAAATCTAATTAAATCTATTTGTGAGCACATATGATTAATCAATATGTATTGCTATCTTTTAAGGATAACCCACTAAAGTGATCAATTAATCTGGGTTAATGGGTATTTAAATAAATCATGGGGTTATAGGTACAGATACCAGGTTGTAATTGTGATTTGATGAGGGGCCAAATTGCAAATGTACAACATCTATAAATAAGGGGTTATGCTCCCTAATCTAGGGTTACATTCTCTAATTCTCTTCAACCCCATCTAAAAAGAATTTGGCTAGAGAAACCCTAAGGTTAGAAGATCCAAAACTCATCTCAAGTTTTATCTATGGATTCAGGTATAAGCTTCCGCTCCTTTTGATTATTGTTAATCTCTTCGAATTAATCATGGCTTTATGATTTAGATCTCAAGTATTATTCAGATCTAACAAGTGGTATCAGAACCACCATTAATTTGTTCTAAGAGATTAAGATTAAAATTAGGGTTCTTTGATCTTAATTTGTGTTTGATTCAGATCTGTTCACGGATGAACTGTAACGTTTTTTAATTATTTGGATGAATAGTATAGTTTTTTATTTTCGGGTGAACAGTAAAATTTTTATTTTCGGATGAACATTAAAGGTTTTTATTTTCAGATGAACAATAAAAGTTTTATTTTCGGATAAACAGTAAAATTTCCTGTTTGTTTGGTTTTTTCTTTCGATTTTTGGATCTGTAGCAATTATGAACTCTAAAGTTTATTTCTTTTGTGTTTGATTCAAATTTTGAGGTTTGGATCTAAATGATTTGAGTTCAAAAATCGACAGAAAAATAATTATATTTTTTTGGGGTTTTTTGATCTGTCGTCAATCTCCAAAACTCCTCGCCGGAGTTTATTCAGCAGCGGCAGTTTCAGATTAAACCCTCAAGGGGTTCGTGCGCGTGAAAACGTGTGGAAATTAAGGAGGTTGTTACCTCAATTTTTGGCGATGCTTGAAAGCTTCAAACGAACCTTGCGTTTGTTCTCAAACGAAACTCGCGTTCGTTCTCGGGCGAGCCTCGTGCTCGATTCAGACGAACATTGCGTTCGTGCTCAAGTTGAACATTGCGTTCATTCTCACGTCGAACATCGCGTTCGTTTTCAGACGAACATTGTGTTCGTGCTCAAGTTGAACATTGCGTTAATTCTCAGGTCGAACATCGCGTTCGTTTTCAGACGAACATTGCATTCGTGCTCAAGTTGAACATTGCGTTCATTCTCAGGTCGAACCTCGCGTTCGTTTTCAAACGAACATTGCGTTCGTTCTCAAGTCGAACCTTGCGTTCATTTTCAAAACGAACCTTGCGTTCGTTCTCAAGTTGAACATCAAGTTCATTTTCAGACGAACCTTGCGTTCGTTCTTAGGTGAGTCTCGTACTCAATACAGACGAACCTCGCGTTCTAAGTCAAGCGATTTTCGTGTTCACTATGGTTAAGCCTCGGCTTTTCATGGGTCCACTTTGGTATACTTAATTTATTCAATTAAGTTATGGGCCCTAATTAAGCTATGAGACCCTAATTAAGTTTTTTTGGAAATTCAGTTGATTTAAATTAAAACCTTTTAATTTAAATCTAATTTTGGTAGTTAATCAACTATTTAATTCAAATATTATGACACTAAGGTATTAAGGTTGTCTCTCACTCCAATTGTTTAATTGAAACAAGAAGTTGCCAAAGTAACCTCTCTTGTGTAGATTGTTCATGAGGAATGTGAGATGTTTGTGTGTATGCTTTCGTGTAAATATTTAATCTGCCCAAAGGAAGGTTAATATTTATTTAGACTGTATACACATCTACGATGATAAGCGTGTGATAATTATAAGGTTTACATGTGAATAATGAATCGATCCAAAGATAGTTTTATTATTTGACATGAGTTATTGTCAATGTTTGATCATTGCAACAAGATATCACTTACAAGTTAATATTATTGTCCAAAGACTTGATATTAATGTTGTGCCAGATATCTTGAGATGGGATTTGTCATTATTTGAATTTTATTGATTACTAATTATGGTTATTAATGTGAGTATTTTTTATTTATTTCAGCTAATGCATCTGCTGTAATAATTTCTGCTAACATCAACTCAATTCCCATGCTAAATGGGACAAACTTCAAGGTTTGGAAAGAGAACATATTAATTGTCCTTAGCTGTATGGATCTAGATCTTGCATTAAGAATTGAACAACCTCAACCTCTGAATGCGGATAGCACTCCTGATGCAAAGAAGGAGTATGAGAAGTGGGAGCGTTCAAATCACATGAGTCTTATGATCATTAAGCGCGGCGTTCCGGAAGCCTTCAGGGGTATAGAATCTGAAGGAATTACTAAGGCTAAAGATTTCCTTGTCGAAATTGGGAAGCGTTTTGCGAAAAACGATAAGGTAGAAACAAGCACGCTTTTAGCTCGCTTGATTTCAATGAAGTATAAGGGCAAAGGAAATATCAGGGAGTACATTATGGAAATATCTCATATTGCTTCAAAGCTTAATGCACTTAAACTCGATCTTTGTGATGAGTTATTGGTGCATCTGGTTCTGTTGTCTTTTCCTACACAATTCAATCAGTTTAAGGTCAGTTATAACTGCCAAAAGGAGAAATGGACTCTAAATGAGCTCATTTCATACTGTGTGCAAGAAGGAGACAGGTTGAAGCAAGATAAGACTGAAAGTGCTCATTTGGCCTATGCCTCTAAGGATATGGGTAAGAAAAGAAAGAATGATAATGAAGCTGCTAAGGGTCCAGTTCAGAAGAAACAACATAAGGAAAATCAGGGTTTTTTCTTCTGTAACAAGCCTGGACACGTAAAGAATGATTGTACCAAATATCACGCCTGGCGTGCTAGTAAGGGTACGTTCCTTACTTTGGTCTGTTCTGATGTTAATTTGGCTTCAGTACCTAGAAACACTTGGTGGTTAGACTCTGGTGCTACTACTCACATAAGTGTTTCTATACAGGGTTACCTGAGCTACCGAAAGCCAAGTGATGTTGAAAGACACATTTTTGTGGGCGACGGTCAATCGGTAGATGTGGAAGCAATTAGGCACTTTAGGTTGCTATTAGGAACTGGTTCTTATTTGGACTTAAAAGATACTTTTGTAGTACCGTCTTTTAGACGGAATTTGGTTTCTGTTTCTGTATTGGACAAATCAGGTTATCATTGTTCATTCGAAAACAATCAATTCAGTTTATCTTTTAATTCAGATATTATAGGAACTGGTTACTTGAGTACTTATGACAACCTATATTTGCTCGATACAATTGCTTCTTATAATGAATCCTTGCATGTGGAATCATGTGGTACTAAGCGTAAATTAAATAAGGAAAATTCGGCGACATTATGGTATAAGCGCTTGGGTCATATCTCAAAAGGTAGAGTTGAGCGTCTTGTGTCTGATGGCATTTTGGATTCCCTTGATTTTTCGGACTTCGACGTATGTGTTGAATGTATTAAGGGAAAACAGACCAAAGTTAAGAGATTAGGTGCCAACAGATCTTTGGATGTCTTAGAATTGATACATACGGATATTTGTGGGCCATTCCATATGGCATCCTGGAATGGTCAACAATATTTTATATCATTCATAGACGATTACTCACGTTATGGGTACCTATATCTTATTCATGAAAAATCTGAGTCTCTGGACATGTTCAAAGCCTATAAAGCTGAAGTTGAGAATCAACTCAACAGAAGAATTAAAACCGTTAGATCTGATCGTGGTGGTGAGTACTACGGCAGATATGATGGTTCAGGTGAACAACGTCCAGAACCATTTGCTAGATACCTAGAGGAATGCGGTATCGTCCCACAGTACACTATGCCGGGTTCACCTAGCATGAATGGTGTAGCTGAAAGATGAAACAAGACTCTTAAGGATATGGTAAGAAGTATGATTGCTTATTCTTCTTTACTAGAGTCTCTCTGGGAAGAAGCACTAAAGACAGCAGCTTACATTCTAAACAGAGTGTCAAGTAAAGCAGTTGCTAAAACACATTATGAGCTTTAGACTGGTCAAAAGCCCAGTTTAAAGCACTTACATATTTGGGGATGTCCAGCTGAGGCAAGGCCTTATAGGCCAAATGAAAAGAAATTGGACTCCAAAATAGTTAGCAACTACTTTATTGGGTACTCTAAACGCTCTAGGGGCTATAAGTCCTATGATCCCACACTAAGGAATATTTTTGAGACGGGAACAGCAACATTCTTTGAGGATGTTGAGTTTAGGAGGAGAAATAAGGTCAGAGACATTGCTTTTGAGGAGGAATTAGCTTCAGATCTAATTCATACAGTTACTTTTGACAATATTCAGGTTCCTATACCTGTTGTTGCTCAAGAAGTAAATCCGGAACCTCAAGATGACAATGTTGAACAACTCCCTGTTCCAGAAGAACAAACTTAACAACCTCAAGAACTAGTGCTTTTACGGAGATCCACGAGAGAAAGGAGAAATGCTATTCCGGATAATTATATTATATTTCTCCAAAAACATGAGGAAAGTAATGGAATATTAGAAGATGATCCAATCAACTTTCTCCAGGCCATGAAAAGTTCTAACTCTCAACAGTTGATTGATGCCATGAATGAAGAGTACAGGTCTATGCAAGACAATAAGGCTTGGGAACTTGTCCCATTACCAGAAGGTGCAAAACCAATTGGTTGTAAATGGATTTTTAAAACCAAGCAGGATGCAAACGGTAATGTGGAGAGGTATAAAGCACGTCTTGTAGCTAAAGGCTTTACTCAAAAGGAAGGCATTGATTATACATAGACTTTCTCTCCGGTTTTATCGAAAGACTCTTTCAGAACAATCATGGCACTTGTTGCTCATTATGATCTTGAGTTACATCAGATGGATGTTAAGACTGCATTTCTCAATGAAAACATTGATGAGATGATTTATATGGTGCAACCAGAAAACTTTGTGTCAGGAGACCCAAAGAATATGGTTTGCAAATTAAGAAAATCCATCTATGGACTCAAGCAAGCTCCTCGTCAATGGTATCACAAGTTTCAACAAATAATTATCTCGTTCGGTTTTGAGATGAACATTGTTGATGACTGTGTATATCACAAGTTCAGTGGGAGTAAGTATATTTTTCTGGTTCTGTATGTCGATGACATATTGCTTACCACTAATGATATAGGCATGTTGCACGAAACCAAGAGATTTCTATCAAAGAATTTTGAGATGAAAGATCTTGGGGACGCCTCTTTTATATTAGGAATCCAAATACATCGAGATCGCTCTCGGGGTATTCTTGGATTATCATAAAAGAGCTATATCGATAAAGTACTTAAAAGGTTTGGCATGCAAGATTACAGACCAGGAGATACCCCTGTGGCTAAAGGAGATAAGTTTAGTCTCAATCAGTGCCCTAAAAGTAACCTTGAAATTCAGGAAATGCAGAAGATTCCTTATGCTTCGGCTGTAGGAAGTCTAATGTATGCTCAGGTATGTACACGTCTGAATATTGCGTACATTGTTGGGATGTTAGGCAGATACTTAAGTAACCCTGGTATGGATCATTGGATAGTAGTCAAAAGGGTTATGAGGTATCTTCAGAAAACAAAAGATTATATGCTCACATACAGAAAATCAGATCAGCTGGAGGTCATTGGGTACTCTGATTCTGATTTTGCTGGATGCCAAGATAGCAGAAAGTCTACATTAGGCTACATTTATATGTTAGCAGGAGGAGCTATATCATGGAAAAGTGTCAAACAGACACTAGTAGCTTCCTTAACTATGGCAGTAGAATTTGTAGCTTGCTATGAAGCATCCAATCATGGAATATGATTACGAAATTTTGTCATTGGACTGCGCATTTTGGAAAATGTTGAAAGACCACTAAGGTTATATTGTGACAATAAATCTGCAATAATGTATTCCAATAACAACAGGAGCTCAACTAAGTCAAAACATATTGACATTAAGTTCCTAGTTGTGAAAGAAAGGGTACAGAGTTGACAGATATCTATAGGGCACATTGGGACAAACTCCATGATAGCTGATCCTTTTACTAAGGGATTGCCACCCAAGGTCTTTCATGAGCATACTACTCATATGGGTTTGGTATTATTTGAGGATATCATGATTTAGTGGGAGTTTGTAATTGTGGTGCTTTATGTTTGGTTGTATTGTCTGATCAGAATAAAGTATTCAGTTAAGACACTCTGTTACATTATGTTTGGTTTTGAAATCACTAAAGGAGGACCAGTTGAAAATAAACATGTACTGATCACATTGCATGTAATTTTCATGCTGCACATCCATGTTTGCTCTATGTCGTTTGATTGTATTGGTATATATGACCATTGATGGGTTTAGTTACGATAAATGTGACGAAGGCCACTTTGATCCTATATTGACATAGTCAATAGACGAGATTGTTCGGAAATACCTTTTTAGTGATAGCAATTTTGAGTTCATAAGGTTATACACAATTTAAGGAATCATATGGTGCCCAAGTGGGAGATTGTTGGATTTAAATCTAATTAAATCTATTCGTGGACACATATGATTAATCAATGTATATTGCTATCTTTTAAGGATAACCCACTAAAGTGATCAATTAATCTGGGTTAA
>BQKN01020837.1:4485-25571 GCA_022839385.1 Asparagus kiusianus | reverse complement strand
CTCCTACTTGTTTTTATATGATCCATGAAGGACTACAAATGAACCCTACGGATGAAGAATAAATTATTAATTTTTTGTTGTTGTTATGTAACTTAAATTAAATTTCTCATATACAATTCGTGGATGATCACAAAGAGAAATCCATAATATAATATGAATTGATGAAAAGAGGATAAAAAGTCATGAGTTCAACAATTCAATGCATAATAATGATTTTATATGCTTTCACACCTCGACCACTAATCTTCGATATTTCCTTTAATTACTTCAATTGAGAATGTTGTTATACTCGACAAAGCCACAACTGAACCTATGACTTTAATGGATTTAAATAGCTAACATTTTTGTCATATTTTATTGATTTTTACATGTTTTATTGAAGCAAGAGAGAAGAAGAATATAAAATAATAGTATGAAGAAGAAAAGCGAAAAACTAATTAGCATTTAATGTGATTAGATGAGATATGGTCGATGTAGACTCATTTCAAATCTTATTTACTCCTAACCAGGATTACATCTCAGCTTGGGAGTAGAAGGCCACTATTATGCATAAAACTCAGAATTTATATTTGGGCTAACAAGAACATGCCCGCAAGTTGACTTAGTCAAGTCAACTAGGTAACCATTCAATTTGTGTATTGTGTGGGACATCCGTGATCAGTTTACAACCTAGTCACGGCTTATAGGCTTGACTTAAAAGCCTGGATACAATGACAAAGGTCCTTAACAAGTGAACTCACCTTAATTCAATCACTATGCCTTATTCCAACCTAGCTTGGTCATATGGTGGTTCGCCTGATTAGAGATTATTGATTTGAACATACTATGTTAAGATATATCAATCAGATACCTGATCATCCTAATTGCCAACTTTCATAATTTACCTGTTCTACACATATGTTCGCTATATCATACTACACCAATGAGATCCAGCCACATAAACTTACTTACAGGCGAAGTAACTACCATAACTACTTAACCAATTTGATGGTGACACATATACAACCCGATCTACCCTAGGAAACAAGTATAAATAAGCAATGCTATTGCTCCCTGCAAGCAAGGGACCCTAAACATCTTAAACATAGGTACGGCCGACCTTCGATTATGATAACTCCCCTCTAATAACCTAACCTAGATTCCTATTATTTTGACTTTATCATCAAGAATCTTACTTAAGCATTGAAGAGGCATTGGTGGATAGTTCATCATAGTTAATCTTGATACTTTTTCTATTTATCTCAAGCCATCATTATAGTGTAGGCAATACAAATTGCATTAATTCCTAGCAAAGAAACTCAAAACTGACAAAAAACGCTAATATCTCTCAAACCGTAAGGAATTTGGTGAAACAGACAAGAGAAAACCAAACCCAATGGATTGGTTTGGTCGGCTCTGTTTTGTTGAAATAGTCAATTTTCATATATAATTCGTCAAATTCCGACTTACGGTTTGAAAGTTATGACCCGTTCTTCGCAACATGTTCTGAAGTCCGCCTGTGAGACTGGACTAGGCCTGAACATTGAAGTTCACCTGCGATGCTTAGTTTACCTGACAACGTAGCTCGCCTGAATGATTAAAGCTTGCCTGAAAGCTTCACCTACGAGGTTCGCCATGCAGCGAGGCTCAACATTAAAAGATGAGGTTCGCCACGCAGCGAAGCTCGACATCAAAAGATGAGGTTTGTTGCATCATGAAGCTCGACATCAAAGTTCATCACTATGGACTGTAGACGATAAAAATTGCAGACTTACGTGAAATTCGCCTGCGAGTCGGAGTCGCCCGCACAAATTGAGGGTGGGACTAACCCATGGGCTTGACTCACTAGCGCGAACCCAAACCGCACGGTTGTCAAATTCGCTCGCATTTGTTGATCACAGATTCGCCTGTATGATCGACTCGAGTCAAGATCATCCAGATTCGCCTGTATGATCGGCTCGCCCGCACGAGTCAAGATCATTCAGATTCTCCTGTATGATCTACTCGCCCGTACGAGTCAAGATCATCCAGATTTGCCTGTTTACTCGACTCGCCCGCACGAGTCAAAATCATCCAGATGACTGAAATTCGTCTGTCTACTTGACTCGCCCACACAAGTCGAGAGTCGAATTCGCCTACAAACAGTGTACCCGACAGCCGCTACGCTACGTACAGAGATGGGCCTTCCCACTTCCCACGACGTGAAGGGAGGGAGCACAGTACTCCAAACCCATCAAGTAGTCGCTCACAGTACGAGCGACCAGTCAAATCCATGCAGTCGCCAAGTCCGCCTGCATGCTCACGGTTAAGCTAGCGCCTGCACGAGTCAAGAGCTAGATCCGCCCGCGATCGACAAGCTCACCGAGCTAGTGCCTGGCAGCCGCAATAGCACGTACAAGGATGAGCTTTCCCACTCCTTAAGACGTGAAAGGAAGAAGTACAGTGCTCTGAGCCCATCAAGCAGCCGCTCATGGTACAAGCCAAATGCATGGTTACTCTCCCAACAGTACATGATCATATCCCATTATTCAAGGGGCGGCCACGCCGTCTCTTTTCTATTTAAGAACTTCTTCCGACCACGAAGAAGAGGTTTAGTGGTTTAGCAGTTCGATCAGCAGCTTACCTCAGCAGTTGAATTCGCTCATAGTCGACTGATTAAATCAATCAGTTGGCTGAACCACTAGCTCTCGACTCTTAACTGAGTTGACGACAAGCTCTTTGCATAATCTTTGCACTGTAGCATCTTCTCCTAGTTTCGGGCCCTGATCACCATCAAACTCGGAGACTCGAACTCTATCAACCCAAGCTTCTACTACGTACTGCAGCTCGCCAGCAACCTCAGTCGAATCGTCCAAGGGAAGCAGACTCAGTGCGAGAACCGAGCGAGGCGTCCTATAGCTACTCTCCACGTTAAACAAGGAGGGCATTCCCTCTGCTTCTGTTGTAATTTCGATTCATTAGTTTGTGATAAGCTATTCTTATCAATACAAACGAAATCCTTATTTCGGGAGATCAAAATTCACACATACAGAAGATGGCGACCACAGTGGGAGAATCTATTTCTTCAATCGAAATGGTGGTAGCTCAGTTCGATGAGGTTGCTGTTGGGACGACTGTGGAGTCCCTAAAAATCGAGTTCGACCAAGCCAGGTACGAAGAGTACTTGTCTTCTTCCTCCTCTGGTGGCAATGCATCCCGCAAACGCCACAGAGTCATGCGTAGAGGCCGACCTCAAACGGTCAAAGCCTCCGCGTCGGGAGACTCTATCCGAGTCACGTCGAGGAAGCCCACTCCCTCCAAATGGATCAAAGCCAAGCCAGAGGTCGCGAGCATGGGGCGAAAGACTGCCAGATGGGTCGCTAAACGGCCCTTGCAGACACCCGCCCAGGAGGACACGGTGGTTCATTTTGGCGCAGACCATACCGTCGCAATCCGCACGAACGCTCCTCTCTCTAGAAGAGCTCGCTAGCGGCAACGACTGGCTCTCGCCCGACAGGAGGCCCGAGCCTTCGCCTCATACGACGGCCTGCACCCAGGTTCGAAGAGTGTAAGACGAAGGGGTAACTCGCCCGGCACTGGAAGGCTCTCCAAATTAGGCACGCCAACCAAGATGGATGAGACCGCTCGCTCGGGTGGACTTCGCTTCTCAGGTCACATCCCTGGTGTGAACAGACCACCCTGAACGAGCGAACCTACCCGAGTAGACCAACCCTTGAAAGTGGGCGAGTCTCACCACCGTCACTCGACAGATAAGTGTAACGAGCGAGAGGGCCTTGACTACAAAGGCAAAGCAGTAGGCGATACCTCTTAAACTCGCCTACATGAGCAAAGGGTTGAGTTTCGCCTGCATGCTGGAGTTCGCCCAAGCGCGAAGACTCGCCTACCAAGGCAAACTTGCCCAACTCCAACACTTAACCATTCCACCCAGTGTACACCAGGCAGTGCATCCAAAACTCTCTCGTGCGCTCATTCGGGCGGTCTTTCTGATGTTAAGGGTTGTCGCCAACCACCCGCAGAGGACCTCCGGGGTTACCTAACTCGCAAATGCACCATACATGAGGTGAATCCTCAGTGCCACCGCGAAAGGCTTATCCAAACAGTACTCCCCAACTGCCAATGTATAGGAACGGTGAAACCTTCAGTGTTCAAGAGGCTCTCTCAACGGCCTTCTCGACCGAGACTTTCTCGTCGAAGGCGTTGTCACCAAAGAGGATGCGCCGCCGATGATCTAGAGCTCCCATCCGCTACGATCAACATGACGGACAAGGGTAAGGCCGTGCTTTCTGGTTCTCCAAATTCGGACTCCTTCCTGGGACCTAATCCTCCCCTTGTTCAACGTGGACAAGGCGGCATATACTAGCGTACCCGTAGTCGCACGGGGGTGAGCATCGGGTTTGATTACTCAACCTTAGCATCTCCCTCTGGCGGCGAAGATGAGGTGTACTCAGCAGCAACCACGTCCCAAACATCACACTCAAGTCAGGATGCACTGGCAAGGGTACACATGGCTGAACCCACACATGAACAGATAGTGGCCCAAAAGTTTGAAGAACAACAGGCGACCATAGACTCCTTAAGGGAAATGTTGGAGCAGCTTCTGAACAAGAAGAAGAAGAAGAAAAGAGCCCAGCACACCTTACCACGACAGATGGGGAGTAAGGAGTGGATACCTCCCCATCGTCCGACGACTGAAACGGAGGATAATGTCGGCCTACAATCCGATTACTCTTCCAAGACATCGCTAGGGACGTCGCATACTGGGGGTAGCACCCACGACATGAGGTTCGACGAGTTCCAAAGCTAGCTCAACGCTTTAAAGCTCCAACAGAACATGAACAAGCTGAGGGTGGTCCGATCCTATCCTGTCGAATGGGATACAGTCCCATACCCAATGAAGTTCAAGCCGATTAGCTTGGTGCAGTACGATGGCAAGGGCTCACCCTCACAACATATCTACTATTTTATAGCGCAGACCGGATTCCTTACAGGGAACGACGCTATTCTCACCCGATTATTCATAGGCACCCTCAAAGGGGTAGCATTTGAATGGTTTCGCAAGTTAGAACCCGGCTTTATCAAGTCATGGGCCGACACGAAAAAGGTTCTTCTTGGCCTGCTTCTTCGACGACGACACAGAGGTGTCGATGGCCACCCTCCTCACTGAAAAGCAGCGGAAGTCAGAATCGGTCAACGACTTCGTGAAAAGATTTAAGAACCGATCGGTCCATTGTCGGGACTAAGTTTCCGAATCCACACTGATCGAGATGTGCCGTAATAATCTCTCAATCCACATTCCGTCTAAGGTCAGCGCGGTGGAAACCCGGACCTAGAAAGAACTTGTTCGTCAAGGGGAGCAAGTAGAAAACATGATCAAAAGGCTAGAAGCCTAGGAGCCACAACCCAAGAAGGGAGCCGTGGAGCCGACTGTACCAAAGAATCCCCCTCGAACAAGAGGAAAAGAGATCATGCCCGTCGATTCCGCCCCGGCATCCAAAAGGGCTCAAAGGCCGAAGCCCAGGCAATTCGAGCAACGACCCCTGCGACAATATGACTTCAAAGAAGACCAAGTGGTGGCGACATTCGATACTCTACTCAAGAGCAATCGAATTAAATTACCAGAGGTCACAAAGCCTGAGGAGGCGAACAAGACGAATGACCCGGGTTACTGTGCGTATCATAGATTCCTCGATCACCACACCTCTAAGTGTTATATCCTCAAGGATAAGCTCCAGGCCCTCTATGATGTAGGAGTCCTGAAGAAGGAGAAGGTACAAAATCAGGTGACCACAAATATGATCACCTTGAGTTTTGGGACAGATCTATCCCCAAGGCAGTCCTGAAAATCACTAATGACGACCCTCACAACCAACGATGGAAATGTTTAGTACCCTAAACTTTGCCATCGGGTCAGGTGATGTGGGTCCATTCGGACCTCCTCAGCGACGAGCAGTGGACTGCAGAGCCCTCCAGGAAGACTAATGGTAGACCGTGCAATGCCATCTCCGTCGTGTCGGATGGAGACCAGATTGCACTATCTACCCTCACTGGCTCCAAGGAGGAAACCACCGTCCTCGCCACGAGAGCAGGGAAGGAATTCGCAAAAGAATACCCTACAAGGACGGAGAACCCGGCAGGACCTCCCACGAGGCTAGCGACAGCAGCACCTCTGAATCCAGACAGGCCGAGCTCGAGTAGTCAGCCTTTCTGATTTAACGTGCTCACGCAGCTGAAAAGCATTCCTGCATGAATTACCATGTACGACCTCCTGCGGCTATCCAGGCCTACCCGGGAAGCCCTACAAGAGGCATTGGCCGACTCGGAGGTCTTCTCCACCCACTTCTTGAGGGAAGAAGACACAAGACAGGAATGTGCGATGTGCTGCTAGACCACTGAGACGCAAGTCCCTTGCATCACTTTCACTCCTGAGGACATGCTCATCAAGAGCACCTCCCATGATCGACCACTGTACTTCACAGGGTACGTCAGTTCCTCAAAAGTAGATCGAATTCAAGTTGATCCGGGGTCTGCACTAAGTATCGTACCCCTAAAATTAATCAAACACCTGGGGATACCCCCGAAACGTCTATCCATGACTACCACGACTATCTTTGGCTTTAATGCCATTGGGACTCGGCCGCTTGGCAAGATCTATCTAAAGTGTCGAATAGGCGACATGAAGACAGAGGTGACCTGCTACGTCATCGACACTGAGCCATCCTACAACGTGCTCTTAGGACGTCCGTTGATCCATAGCAACCAAATAGTCCCGTCCACATTATACCAATGCTTGAAGTATGTGGATGATTACAAGCAAGTGAAAACGGTAGTGGCCGACAAGCAACCCTTCAAGGGCATCGAGAACTACTTCACGGACTCTCTGTTGTACCAGGACCATGACAAACCATCGATCGAGGAGCTTAAGAGCGGCAACAAAGCGGATAGCGAGTCCAAGTACGGTGACAACCTGGTCCTGAATGATTTTGAATCAATTATAATCGGCTATGAAAGTCACAATGTAACCAACGCTGTTCAGGCGGAGGAGATTATCATGAATGAGAAGTTTAATTTTGCTTATTTGTCATCTTGCTCAACGTTCGAGGATGATGCGCCTAACGACCTAATGTCGAAGCTCTATAATGACCATTCCTTACACTTTCCTGTATGCTCGTCGTATGTCGCGAAGAGACAACCGATCGAGTCTTCACAAGCCGTACTTGTCGTGCCGGCCCGGGATAACTATCAAAAGGATATTATCTTCGGATGAATCGATCACCCTTTGCACACGTTGTGAGATGAATTTGAAGATGAAGACCCCGCGCCTCAACTTTCACAGTACAGTCAAATCGTGAAGCGCATGATGAGCAACATGGGTTACGACCTCACTCGCCCAGAGGGCCTGAATTACGGCCGAGGGCGTAAGACGGTCATCCGACCTGCTTATGTACCTAAAGGCAAACCCTCAAATTACTTCAACTGGACTCGGATAGGTTTAGGCTACTCCTCTTCCTCATCGGATCTGTTCTGTTATGTCAACGAGGACTCCGACTATGCGCGTTCGGGGGATCGATCGTCGACAACCTCAGCATGGGACTCAGACGTCAGCATAAGGGATTTGTTCGACAACTTTACGGTCAATATGGCTACGAGTGATTCCGCCGAAATGGCTGGGGACGGACAGGTCCTACTTTATGATGAAACATGGGACCGCCACGTTAACGCTCAGTGGAATAGTCGCTTCGAGCAACGTGAACCACCGACCGAAGATGAAATCCTCCAGGTGAACATCGGCGATGAGACAAACCCCAAGCCCATATTCATCAGTGGTAGTCTACCTCCTTAGGAGAAAGAAGATCTCATTGCCCTCATACGGGAATACATTGATGTCTTCGCATGGAATTACAAGGACATGCCCGGCCTCGATCCACAGGTCGCCATGCATCGCCTCAACATCGGCTCAGACGCCAAACCAGTCAAACAATAGCAGAGGTAGTTTCGTCCGCAGATCATGGAGGCAATCGAGGCCGAAGTGAAGAAACTGATCGAATCCGGCTTCATCAGAGAGGAACAGCACCCCGACTAGGTAGCTAATATTGTTTAAGTCCTGAAGAAGAACGGTATAATTCGCATCTGCATTGACTTCAGGGATCTCAATGCTGCGTGCCCTAAGGACGAGTTTCCTCTGCCCATCACGGATATCATCATTAATAACACGTGTGGGTTTGAGAGGATGTCCTTCATGGATGGGTTCTCAAGGTACAATCAAATCAAAATGCACCCCGAGGACGAAAAACACACTTCATTCAGGACTCCTATGGGGGTGTACTGCTACACTGTCATGCCATTCGGACTCAAAAACGTAGGCGCAACTTACCAACGTGCCATGAGCACGATCTTTCAAGATCACCTGCGGAAGACGGTCGAGTGCTATGTGGACGATTTGGCCGTGAAAAGTCGCAGTAAAGATGACCATCTCCAAGACCTAAGGGTGATGTTCGAACTCATGAGGACTCATCAACTCAAGATGAATCCTACAAAGTCATTCTTAGGGATGTCCAACGGTAAATTCCTTAGGTTCGTGGTAACGACAAAAGGAATCCGAATTGACCCCGATAAGGTACGAGCTATTCAAGAGCTTCAGCCGCCCCGAAATCTTAAGGAACTAAGGGGTCTTCAGGGACGATTGGCTTACATCCGAAGGTTTATTTCAAATCTTTCAGGCAAATGTCAACCCTTCTCCAAACTAATGAAGAAAGGTACTTCCTTCGTGTGGGACGAGCCTTGCCAACGGGCCTTTGAGGAGATCAAAGCCCATCTCTCGAACCCGCCTGTCCTCGCGGCTCCAATCTCAGGAAAGCCATTCCTCATTTACATACGGGCTATGGAGCATTCGCTCGGTGCTCTCTTGGCGCAAAACGACGACGTGGGCCATGAGCAGGGTATTTACTACCTGAGTAGGACCTTACAGGATGCCGAACAATGATACCCTATGGTTGAAAAGGAATGTTTAGCCTTGATGTTTGCCATCCAAAAGATGCGACACTACCTAGTTAGCCAAACCATCCATGTCATTTCCCGGATGAACCCCATTCGAGTCTTCATGACGTAACCCACGGCCTTAAACTGGCGTTTGGCTAGATGGCCGCTCTTACTGTCTTAGTACGACATCCACTTTATGTCGCAGAAGTCAGTCAAAGGATAGACTATCTGTGATCTTATGGCTAGTCATCCACTAGGGGCGAAGACCGACCTATTCGAAGACTTGCCAGATGAACCCCCCAAGGTCAAAACTGCTTATTCACCAGAGGTTTGGCAGATGTTCTTTGATGGCGCATCTCACGTCGGCACGAGCGTATCTATCGTTGCAGGAGTGGGGCTGGTCCTCACTTCCCCACATAATCACATATTGCCCTGCGCCTTTTCGCTAACAGAGCCATGCACCAACAACGTGGCTGAGTACAATGCGCTGCTCATTGGACTCAAGCTGGCAAGAGAGTTAGAGATAAAACACCTCGAAGCCTATGGTGACTCTCAACTAATTGTCAAGCAAATGATAGGGGAATACGAAGTGAGGAACGACGACCTGATCCCGCTTCACAAAGCAGCCACCAAACTGGTGGAATCATTCGAAAGTTTCCGCATCAAGCATGTGCTTCGTTCTAAGAACACGCACACGGACGTCCTCGCATCCTTGGCAGCTAACTTGGCCCAGCCATTAGAGACGACTCAATGGGTCACTGTGGCAAGCCGAAGGCTCTTTCGACTAAGGGACGTTCCAGAAGCGAATGCCACTCACCAAGTTTTGGATCAGCCCGACCCGATAGATTGTTATCTCCCGATCATTGATTACGTCCTGTACGGTATGATGCCCGAAGATGCTAGAGAACGAGAGTCTGTCCGTCGGCGTGCCTTAAGGTTCTACTACGATTCGACTGCTAAGGCGTTGTATCAAAGGTCATATGACGGCTTGTTACTTTGATGTCTTTCGAAGACAGAAGCACGAGAGGCTCTGCACGAAGCCCACGATAGCACTTGCGGAGCTCACCAGCTCGGACCTAAGCTTTGGGATCGATTGTGGATGATAGGCTACTACTGGCCTGGGATGGTCAGCAATGCGGTTGCTTATGCAAAACGTTGCCACACGTGCCAAATCCACGCCAACTACCTCCATCAACCTCTTGAAGACCTACACCTAACAACGACGTCTTGGCCCTTCGAAGCATGAGGGATGGACATCGTCGGACCAATATCCCCGTCGTCGGTGAGAGGTCATCGCTTCATCCTCGCGATCACCGACTACTTCTCTAAATGGGCCGAAGTCGTCCCCTTAAGAGAAGTCAAGACCAATGACGTGTTAAGTTCATCAAACATCATATTATATACCGATACGGTGTACCTTGATGTATCATCCATGACAACGGCACACAATTTGTTAGTCATGCGTTCACCCGGTTTTGTGATAAATTCCGGATACAGAACCTTTCCTCCACGGCCTACAACCCTTCAGCGAATGGCTTGGCCGAGGCCTTCAACAAAACAACCATTAAGATCTTAACCAAGCTGACTTCTAATAACAAGCGCGATTGGAACGAGAAGCTGGGCGAGAGCTTATGGGCGTATCGCACGACGGTTCGTACACCGACCGGCAACACACCTTATTCATTGGTATATGGCTGTGAACCCGTGTTACCATTAGAGATTCAAATTCCATCCCTCCGTGTCGCCCTAGCTACGAGGATGACGACCGAGGATAATCATCAACGACGCCTCGCAGAACTTGAAGCGTTGGATGAGAAGCGACTAGAAGCTCAACAACACATTGAGTTCTATTAAGCCCGAATGGCCAAGGCTTTCGATAAAAAAGTCAAGCGTCGATCCTTTATGGAGGGAGAATTGGTACTAACCGTGCGATGACCAATGATTCTCACTTCCAAGAAGAAGGGTAAATTTTAGTCCAAATAGGAAGGACCGTTCGTGGTAGAGACAGTCTATTCGAATGGAGCCTATCGCATCGTCAAACCGAACGGCGACAAGATCATGATGCCTATCAACGGCAAGTTCTTGAAGAAGTACTATCCTTAGTTCTCCTTCAAACTCCTACTAGTGCAAGAGTATAAACTTCCCCCTAAACTCCCACGAGTGCATGAGTCTAAACTGGTTCTCACTCCCTCCAACTAGTACACGAGGCTAAACTATTCCTACTGCATATACTCCGATAGGAAACTCTATACGAGACGCTACTAACAGCGTTCTTAAGTATGACCTAGATCGCCATTTGGTCCAACCTTCTTATAGTTGGGACCAAAATAACCCTGTCATGTTAACTATCACCTTTGACAAAATTAACTTACCAATCCTCTCCAATAGGATGGTGAGCCCACCAAAGTCGATCACATCGTGGTAAATAATCCTGTCATGTTAACTATCACCTCTGACAAAATTAACTTACCAATCCTCTCCAATAGGATGGTGAGCCCACCAAAGTCGCTCACATCACGGCAAACAATCCTGTCATGTTAACTATCACCTCTGACAAAATTAACTTACCAATCCTCTCCAAAAGGATGGTGAGCCCACCAAAGTCGTTCACATCGCGGCAAACAATTCTGTCATGTTAACTATCACGTCTGACAAAATCAACTTACCAATCCCTTCCAATGGGATGATAAGTCCTCATAGTTGCTCCAATCACAACAAAATTCCGTCATGTTAATGATCACCTCTGATAACTGGCGCTGTTATTCCCACGAGTAACACAGCCTAAGTAGCAACCTACTGTGCGACTTGTTGCTACTTCGATCAATAGTCACACTCCTACATCCCTAAACTACCTGACCTATTTCGGATATCCTAATATTCCCTTAGAATAACCGATAGGTAGCAGCCTACCACACGACGCTCCTACAACAATCGATCGTCACATTTCTATATCCATGAACGATTCGATTATCATTTACGTCGTCGTCCTCGCGGACGACGATAATTATCAGGGGCGGCTTAACAGGCGACATGTCCCAACTGTCCCCTCAGACAGCAACTCGCCAAATGGCAAGTCATTGTTGAGGTCTTCAGCCAGTCGCATGCACGAGCAACCACCCTTCATTTCAAGCTAAGTGTTACTCTCTCGGTTTTGCCTGAGCTGCAACGCGAAAATCAGGGTTAACCCGACCCCACGCTGTGAACAACCAAAAGCAGAAGGGGAGCCTAGCGACTAAGTCCAAGACATACTCATCGAAGGCTCGCCACACTGCAAGAAATGGTATAACTAGCTCAACTCAGGCACCAAGCAGCACAGGCGAGTCTAACACAGTGGCTATCAAGGACTAACCAATAGTCTGAAGCACAGATCAAACGCAAAAAATAAAGAAAAGACTGTGCATGCAAAGCAGTAAATAAACAAAAGCGTAACAGGCCATTCCAGGTCAAATTCACAGACATAAAGTTTTAAACTGAGATGCATCAAGCATCAACAAAACTACAAAATAGTTTTTTAAGCAAAGAGGGGGACGCATTACACCAATTTCAAAAGACTGAAGTTGGCGATTTTCACCTTGATAGCCACGAGCTCTGCCGCCTGTCTGGCTCGGGTCTTCACCTCCTGCCGTTGCTGAAGCCTAGCAAAAGCAGCCTCGCCTTCCTCCTCTTCCTGGCGAAGGAGCTGGAACATCCTCTCTTCCGCCTCGATAGCCCGGTGAGCCTGCATCTTCTTATGCTCAAGCCGCTTTAGCCTCGCCTTGCCCTCAAGAGATCCGGCGTCCAGGAAGAAGCTGACATCCAGATAGTCGTCCATCTTCGCCAGTATAGCTCGATGTCACCTGTGCAGGCGTCTGAGTGAAGCCTCCTGATAATTATATTTTATTATAATTTTATACATTATTTATTATATATGAATAAATATACCACTAATAATTATTTTTATCTTTAATTGCAGGTTAATAAAGAATAAATCTCAAAAATCCTATCTCTAAACAAAGGCCCTTGATTTAATGAAGAAATAAAGCAAAAGAGAAATCAAGAAGCCCATTAAAAAAATCAATTTCCAAATTATCCAAAAGCCCAAGAAATGCCATAACCCAAACAAATGCATGAAGAAATCAAGAAATCAAGAAATTGTCCAAGGCCCAAAAGCCCAAGAGCAAACCCAAGAGAAAAGCTCGGATCAGCAACAGGAGAGGACTGGGTATCGATGCCAGCATCGATACCTGTATCGATGCCAGCATCGATACCCGTATCGATGCTACCGTCGGTAGTTTGTCACGAATCAAAGGCTAAAAATTGATGTTTTTGGATAAGATTTCGATCTAATGGCTCTCATTCACTGATGTTTACTATAAATAGGTGCAGAGAGTGAGGGGTTAGAGGTGTGAAAAATTTTGTAACTCCATTTGGAGAGGAGGGCTACTCTTAATTGAGAAGGCCTTCCAAAAATTATAACTTTTGTTGCAATTAATAATAATAATTTTTCTCCACTTTAAATTTTTCTTTTCTCCTCTTTGTTGTATGATGAGGATGGAGATGAAGAGCAATTTGAAGGTTTGCATTTTTTTTCTCTTTTATTTCTTTTTAGTAATTTCTTTATTATTTCTTATTAGTTAGATTTACATTCATGCTTGTAGTGTAGATTTATTTTTTTGACTTTTTATTTCTTTTTGCACTTTATTTTGTAGAGTAGATTTATTTTCTTGCATTTAATTTTTGCAATTTATTTTGTAGTTTAGATTTTAATTCTTTGTAGTTAGATTTATTTCTTGTTCATAGTTTAGATTTTTCTTTTCTTTTTCTTTTTGTAATTAGTTATTTTCTTCTTGCTTTTATTTCTTAAGATGTGAAATTAATTCTTGTAGGAATCTTAGAATTGTATGAAACTAGTCTAATTTCTCTTATATTGTATGAATTATTCTCTTTCACTTAAAATATTCATGTTTAGGATAATCAATTAGAGAACTAATCGGTAGAAGAAGAATTTGATAATCTATGCTTATCTTAAATGGTTTGATAGGTTATGCTTATGAATTCCAGGACTACTATCTTGTTGTTATTTTTATCATGAATAGTAATTTTAATTTAGATGATAATTTGATATGTTATACTTTCCTTAAATGGTTTGATAGTCTATGCTTAATAAATCTAAGTTGAAATATGATAAAAAGAGAATAGTTTGTATTTTATAATTGAGATTAGCTAGTTGATTAAATTCTAGATTTCTTATATCTTAATTGAATCCTCCATCTTGACTTTCTTTAATTTTCTTTTTATTCTTGATTTTATTTCTTGATTTTATTCATTCTTCTTTCTTCCCTTATGATTTCATTTATTCTTTGATTCTTATTTCTTTTCTCTAAAATTCAATTTATTATCTCTTGCATATATTCATAATAATCACTCATCACAATCACACTTATTCTTTAATCCTATTTTAACATGCACATAATATAAGAACCTATTCTAATAATCTCTTAAAATCACCTTCCTCGTGGGATCGATAACTTTTTTATACTATAACTTGATCAATTATGCACTTGCAATTTTGGTACATAATTATGCCGCATCAAGTTTTTGGCGACGTTGCCGGGGAAGGTGCTAAAATAAGATTTTATTATTTTGGTTCTTTAACTTGTGTGTTTTTCTTATGAAGGAACCGCTTGGAGCTTGAAAAGCTTGGATTGACGATCAAGAACTTGGAGAATTGCTTTCGGGTAAGTTTTCTTTCTAGTGTTTTCAATTCCACCCTTTTTAGTTAGCTTCACAATTAGAGACAATTAGGATTTAAAAAAACAAAAAGATTTTATTTTTGTTGACCATAATAAAATCCACCTTTTACTTGAATATTAACTAACAAGATAATAAATTCAAACAAGAGCTCTCTTCTCACATTTGATTGTTGTTGACCATAATTAAAAAATATAAAGATTTTCTTTTTATCATCCTTTTTAATCGCTTTTAATTTCTAGGGTTGCATTTCATATAGTTTGTAGGAATTCACCAAAGTGATTGTAGCACTTGATTTGGCACACACTTAAAACATTCTTAAGGGCAAAACCCATAAACAAGATAAGGTAAGGAATTTCATCACCCTTTCCTTAGCCCACAAATCACTAATTCCTCACTTCACAAATCCAAGCCTTCTAAAACTCATTAGACGTTGGCCCCTAAGGATTCGAGCTTAATAAGGAACAAGAAATCCTTAAGTGAACCGATTTAAGTTTTCTCAGAATAGTTGGTGTCTAAAGCTAGATTTAGGGGTTGCGTAAAGCGCTCCGTAAGGAACGAGGTACTTAATTGATCTCTGATCACCCTCTAGTACTATCCTTACCTGGCTAACTACCTGGGTAAAACTTTAATCTTTTCACTATAGGAGTTTTTAGTTAGGAGCTGGTCTAGTTGAGTTAGGCTAAACCCTAGAATTAGAGTGATTGAAAAGTGATTGCTTTGATTTGTTTTAGTTAGGATTTTTCTTTATCCTTTTCTTCTTATAAAAAAACTAATTTTCTTTCTTTCCTTATTAAAAAAAAATAATTTTCTTTCTTTTCTTAAAAAGAAAAAATTATTTTGGTGTATGCAAACTTAGGTTCGGGATAATTCTCATCGTTTAATCCGTGTTGAACCAATTCAAGAAATGGCAAATTAACCCGTTCTTCAGGATATGTGTTACCCCACCAGAAATGCAATTCCATCTTGCATAAGACTCCCCGAAGTAAATGGAGCAAATTTCGAGCTTAGACCATATTACATAAACATGCTTCCTAAATTCCTTGGTAATGAAATAGAAGATGCATATATTTTTATCTCGGAATTTGCGGAAGTGTGTATTATGATTAAAATGAGAGAATTGACCGAAGATACAATTAAGCTCAGATTTATTCCATTTTCTCTTAAGGACAAAGCTAAAAAATGGCTGTACAGCTTACCGACAAATTCCATCTAAACTTGGGAGGAATTTGTCACCGTTTTTCTTAAGAAAATTTTTCCTATTCACAAAACGGTAAAACTTAGGAACAGCATTCAAAACATCAAAATTGTCCCGGAAGAGCCATTCTGGAAATATTTTAACCGATGTAAAGATCTTTTAATCCAATGTCCTCATCACGGTCTAGAAAAATGGCGACTGTGCCAAGTCATATATGAAGGATTAGACTATTCTTCAAAAACATCTTTAGAATCGATGTGTCAGGGAGATTTTATGAGGAAAAACGCAGATAAAAATTAGGAATTTCTAGAGAGTTTATCCGAGAAAACAATACAGTGGGAACACTGTGATGATAGGGTTTTATCAGTTCCCCAATCTAAGTATAGTGGTCTTTCCCTGGAGTCAAACATTGTTTCTGAAGCAAAGATGGCGACGATTCTGCGGAGGTTAGAAGCGTTAGAAGTTAAGGAACGAGCTCTAGCTCAAATCAATCATGTTTCTGCCCCGGGATGTCATAACTGTCAGTTTTCTGCCCACGTTTCAGAGGAATGCCCTCTCCTAGGAAACAACCATGCTTTAGAATAGATGAACGCTTCATTCCAGCGCCCGAGAAATGATCCATTTTCTCCAACCTACAATCCAGGTTGGAGAAATCATCCCAACTTTGTATGAAATCAAGGAAATTCTCCTGGAAATCAAAATTTCATTCCCGCGTCGAACCAACAATTCCCTAGGGGAAATACATTTCCATTCAATGCACCAAACAATTTTCAACAACCTAACCTAGTTTTTCCAACCCAACATCCTCATCCTCACCAGCCTACAAATCCTTCAAATTCTGATCATGACAAACGTTTGAGTGTCTTAGAAAAGGGTTTAGAAGCTATGATCAAAGCTTCTACACAAACTACCAACATGTTGACTAGTCATCCACCACTCTAAATTCCTTCATGCAAACCACCGGCCAAGTGCTCAACTTGAACACTCAAGCCATAGCCCGGTTAGAAACCCAACTTGGGCAACTAGCCACTGCCGTGAGTGAGAGAGAAAAAGAAAAATTCCCAAGTCAACTTGTTACAAACCCTAAAGACAATGGATCTAGTTCATCCCATCCAGCTCATGTGAATGCAGTTCACACTCTAAGATCAGGGAAACAAATAGACAATCAAGTTAGAATGTCACCGGATCAAACCTCTTCTTCCATCCAACACACTCCTTCCGATGAAACAATTCCTTCCGATGACCAAAACGCTGAACTTGAGATTGAGCCTGATCTAGATAGGTATAGGCCCATTGTCCCCTTTCCAGATAGACTCAAACCTAGGAAAAACTTCCCGCAGGTTGAGAAAATCCTAGAAACATTTAAACAGGTCAAGATCAACATCCCTCTCCTAGATGCAATCGAAGAAATCCCTTCTTATGTAAAGTTCTTGAAGGACTTATGCACTAAGAAAAGAACCACCAATGTCCCCAAGAAAGTCTTCTTCGCTGCCAACCTCAGTGAAATTTTTTCGAAACCAATGCCGTTAAAATATAAGGACCCTGGTTGTCCCACAATTCCATGCGTCATAGGTAACACTCACATTGATAAGGCACTTCTAGACTTGGGAGCCAGCGTCAACCTTCTTCCTTATTCAGTCTATCAACAGCTAGGTGTAGAAGAACTTAAACCGACAAGATGCACTCTACAGTCAGCTGATAGATCTGTAAAAATTCTCAAATGAGAGGTAGAGGATGTTCTGATCAAAGTTGGAGAGTTTATTTTCCCTGTTGATTTTATTGTCTTGGAAACGCAGCTCGTTTCCAATCTCAAAAGTCAAATCCCCGTCATTCTAGGAAGACCGTTCTTAGCCACCTCAAATGCTTTGATAAATTGTAGAACCGATCAGATGAAACTATCTTTTGGGAATATGACTGTTGACCTCAATATCTTCAACCTAGGAAGGTAACCTAGTGTTCCATCTGATGAACCCATGGAAATGAATTTCATTCAAGGAATATCCAGTGAACAACAATAGGGAGAGTGTGAGTCTGATCCAAATGCATCTGATTTAATGATTGAGGAGCTTTCTGATGATGAACTAGACATAGAACCGCTGGTCAATCATGTTTCTACTGTTGGCTGGCAACGAGAACCTTTGGAGATAGAACCCCAAGTCCAGCTTCACCCATCTGTGGAGGAACCCCCTAAGTTAGAGCTCAAACCTCTACATGAAAATCTAGAGTATGCCTACTTAGGGGAGAACGAGTCTTTACCAGTTATCATTTCTTCTGATTTGACTACCGGTCAAAAGGAAGCCCTCATAGATGTTTTAAGAGAGAATAAGGAAGCTATTGGATGGACCATGGCTGATATCATAGGGATTAGTCCAACCATTATTCAACACCGAATCCATTTGATAGATGATGCCAAACCTACTAGAGATCCTCAATGTAGGTTAAACCCAGTGATGAAAGAAGCCGTTAGGAAAGACATTCTGAAATGTCTTGATCATAGGATCATTCACCCCATTTCTGATAGTTCATGGGTGAGTCCGGTCCAAGTTGTTCCAAAGAAATTTGGGATCACCGTGATCCAAAATGAGGCTAATGAGCTGATTCCCACTCGGATCTAAACTGGATGACGAGTTTGCATTGACTACCGAAATCTCAACTTAGTCACTCGAAAAGATCACTTCTCTCTTCCTTTCATTGACCAAATGTTAGAACGTTTAGCAGGACACAAGTTCTATTATTTCCTGGATGGATATTCAGGTTACAATCAAATCCCTATCGCTCCAGAAAATCAGGAGAAAACTACCTTCACTTGCCCGTATGGAACATTTGCATACCGACGCATGCCCTTTGGACTGTGCAACGCACCGACCACATTCTAACGTTGCATGATCAGTATTTTTTCCGACATGGTAGAGTGATTTCTTGAAATTTTTATGGATGACTTTTCCATTTTTGGTGACACATTTTCCCAATGTTTGCATCATCTTAAACTGATCCTAGAACGGTTTAGAGAGAAAAATCTGACTCTCAATTTGGAGAAATGTCATTTCATGGTCAAACAAGGCATTGTCTTAGGACATATAGTTTCCAATAGGAGAATCGAAGTGGACAAAGCTAAGGTAGATCTCATTTCCAATCTCCCTCCTCCCAAAACAGTCAAAGATGTCAGATCGTTTCTTGGTCATGTTGGTTTTTACCGATGTTTCATCAAGGATTTCAGCAAAATTGCTAGACCCTTGACCAATCTCTTAGCCAAGGATACATCATTTGTCTTCTCTCCCGACTGCCTCAAAGCTTTTGAATATCTGAAAAAGGAGCTAACCACAGCTCCTATCATTCATGCATCGGACTGGACCTTACCCTTCGAACTGATGTGTGATGCATCTGATTCTGCGATTGGTGCTGTTTTAGGACAACGGGTTAATGGAAAACCGCATATGATCTACTACGCCAGTAGTGTTAGACCCTAGAGGGGGGATGATTAGGGCCTTATGCTAATCTAATCCGATTAAATATTAATTAAAATTAATTAATAAGTTATCCTAGCAAGTATGAAATATAACAACTATATAAGCTAGGATAAGCAATATGAACAACAAGATATATCCTAGCAAAGAGATATAAGCTATATATGATATATGCAAGGATATGAACTAACATAAGGAATAAACAATATGAACTAGATAGTGGATCATATAAATAATGAGCTATAGACAATGGCGACAAGAAATATAAACATAAGATAAAATACACCAAAGCAAACTCAAACACACGATATGATCACGGAGTTCGGACCTTCCGTCCTACGTCTCCGCTTCCCACTCCCGGGGAGAAATCCACTATCACAACCGGGTTTTCTACGCTCACCCGAATAACGTTTACACCTCATAGTGTCGGTTTTCAACGTTCACCGAATAACGTTTGCTCCTCATACTCGGTTTTCTAGTTCACCGAAAACTTCACAACACACTCGGTTTTCTAGCTCACCGAAAACCTTACTGTGACGCCCCTGGGTTCACACAAGGCTGCAGTCCGAGGTGAAACCAGAAATGTCAAACCTGCCATGCACCACACCGTGCAATAACACGTTTCACCATCACAATTACTATCTCTCTAGTGGAATCAACAACAGGTGTAGGTACAAAGCAAGTAAAAAGGTAAATCAACAATACTGGATGAAATGACAGAACATAACACATCTCGTCAACGAAATAAACTGAAGTACATAGTCAAAGTCTGAAATGCATAAGCTGGAGTTCTTAACAAGTCTCAAGTATAATAAGTCTGAGTAAAGAAAAAAAGGCACACAGCCTTTTACAACTTCTAGAGTAAACTCTCAAATGTCTAAACCAAAAAGTCTACAGTGGAGCTCAACAGAAAAAAATATATCTAAAGTAGACAGCTGATACTAAGTGCACCGCTATCAACCTGCGACACTCCATGCTCCGGGCTCGTGATCTGAAAGGGGGAGGAACAACGAGCGTCAAAGCGCTAGCGAGTAACATCACAACCAACCCCAAGGGAAGAGGGCTCGTTGTATAAGAAAATACAGATAATATATAATAGATCTAAAATCATTGATCTCACTAAGAAGGGTTTTAGTATTTAGAAGTTTACAACACGAGAATAGGTACGTCGAGCGAAATAATCCAAACAAGGAAACCCTCATGTATATACCTTGTATCTCAAATTGTAAATCCCTAAATACCAAACTCGAAGTCTAAAACATGAATAATAAACTAAAAGAACAGCACATCTCCTTACTAAATCAAAAGTCATGCCAAAGCCATATAAGTGTCAAAGGCCAATATCACATAAGTGTCGTGTCCAGTCTAGGTAGCTATCATGTCCAAATATCATGTAATTATGTCGTGTCCTGATTCAGATAAGGGTCGCACTTATAGCTTAACAAATGTCCAACGCGTGGTCTAATATGTAATTGTCCAACACGTGGTCTAATATGCAAATGTCCAACACGAGGTCTGACAAGAAGTGAATGTCCAACACGAGGACTGAATATAACCGCTGTCCAACGCATGGACCGAATGTGACCGTTGTCCTACGCATGGACCGGATGTGACCGTTGTCCAACGCATGGACCGGATGTGACCGTTGTCCAACGCATGGACCGGATGTGACCGTTGTCCATCGCATGGACCGGATGTGACCGTTGTCCATCGCATGGACCGGATGTGACCGTTGTCCA
>BQKN01020836.1:658-32533 GCA_022839385.1 Asparagus kiusianus | reverse complement strand
ATTTAACTAATTGTTATGAATTCATAAAGAATAATGAGAAATTAGTGTGAAATAATTATGTGAAATAACTAATGTGAAATAATAATGTGAAATTAATGGGTGGTTAATTACAAAACCTCATTTAACTAATATTTTATCAAAAATAAGGAATTTAATAATTTTTATGAACTCATTTAACTAACATATTAAATAATTGTCATGATTAAAATGAGAAATTAATGCTATAAAATTGGTAGTTGAGTAAATTACAAATTTGTACCTTCAAATGCTAAGTAAGTTTGTGAGAATTAATTGATGGGTTATAAGAGAGAGTGATTAAATAATGGGTTATAGGAGAGAGTGTTCAGTTCTATTAATGGAGTGAGAGAAAGGAAGAAGAAGAGGGGGAGAGAGATAGAAGACGGAGAGAGAGAGGGGAGGGGGAATTTTACCGCCAGTTTTTCTCCTCTCTCTCCCCCCGTTTTTCTTTATTTTATTTGAGGGGGACCCACTTACATGAAGGTTATAAGTGGAAGGCTATAATTGGAATTTATGAAAATTATATAGGGGGACCAACATATGAGAGTATTTTATTTTGGAATTGGGTTTAAAGATAAATACAAAAGAAAAGTTGAGTTTAAAGATACAACTAATAATACTTGGGTTTAAAGATAAAGCTAGGTAAACAAATGGACCTAAAAACAAAAGGCCCTATTTTCTATGTACTACATATATATATAAGCAGGACGTCGGAAGAATGAATTTCGCTATAAAGCTAGCGTTTTCTTTCTTTTCTTTTATTTTTTTAATAGAAAACTAGAGTTTTCTTAATGGTAACAGATGGAGAAGTTTCTTACGAAATAATATAAAGATGAAAAATTTTCCATGTAATTTAACTTTTTCTTATTTGCATTTTTTCCTAACAAATAAAATTCTAATTTTTTTTGAAGTTGATCTATGCTACTTTTAACGGTGTCTATAGATGGTCAAAAAATACGAGCTCAATCCTGGACTAATATTCAGTGCAAATATCATATATCTGACATCTGCAGTATAACGCAAACTCAAGAAGTAGACGAACACGGGTTAAACACTTTGTTAGGCCATAAAGGTGACCTAGACATGAGCTATAATGGAGCTCGCAAAAGTCACAGTGAAGCTCATTGAAGCTCTAAGCAAAGTTCGTATAAAATGAACTTCGCCGACTCATTCCAGCGAAGCTCTCTCAAAATGAAACTAAGCTCTAAGCGAAGTTAACTTAAAATGAACTTCGAGACCCATGTGGCCCATGTCATGCTTGTTTAGAGAAAACGACTCACCCACACTTCAGTGAACTTTGCCAAAGATCTCTCGGTGAACCTCACCCATAATGTTATTGACGAACTTCGCCAATTAGCCGTTTCAAGAACTATTTTCAAGAGCTTCCACTATCTCCTAAATTAATGGCCATTTGCTCCACTCTTAGGCAGGCCATTAAACTCTCTCTCTTATCCTATAAGAGGATGAGAAATTGTTCATTTGAGAGACACAGAGAGATACACACAATAAGAGAAAAGAGCATACGTGCGAACTTGGCTTTTGGTTTTATTTGGCATTTCTTTCTCCAGAGAAGACTTTGGCATTTCTTTCTCCAGAGAAGACTTTGGCATCTTGAAAGAGAGATAGGAGATCACTAATTAGTGAGAGACTCAATGTCTTAGTCAAACCGTCAGCAAATTACAACATCGACGCTCCATTGGCATGTTTGCCTCGGGAATAATTTTCTTTGTAGCTTCCATTAAATCGTTTAAAAGAAATAAAAGAATAAGCTTTACACGTGTAACTCTCTTCTTTACAAAGAAAACAAAATTGTTCTTCCTACTAACACGTACAGAAACTCCTACATAGTAGCCTCTGCTTGCGTGAGATTCTTTGCCTGTGCTAGGTATGTGTTATCTGTGAACCACCGAGTAACGTTTTCAAACCGAATACGAAGAAGGTTTAAGATTAATGTTTCTGCGGGGAAACAAGAACTGAAGTAAGTGTCTTAGCAAGGTAAGACAAGTACTCTTCTCAAGATCAAGTCTAAGCTCAAACTCAAGGAAACACCAAAAGACTCTGAGAATGCTCGGGAGTGAACGAAGAACTCTCTACTGCTCTCAAAGTTCGCCAAATGCCAGCTTGGTACCCTGCACAAGTGTGTAGGGGAATATATAGGGATAGGAGACCATAACCACCAAAAATACTGCAAACAACCCCTTGGCCATTGTCTCATGCTTGCGAGACAGTGTCCATTGTCTCGGGCAAAGGAGACAGTGGCAGGGATTTTGTAACTACTCCCCCACTACCTTAAAGTGCGTTACATGGCGCATTTTTCAAGAGTAGTAGGCATGTTTCCAGGATGTAACTGCCAATGCACGTAAGTGGACTTCCTCAAGTGATTATAGAGTCAGGTAGGTCCCACAAAGCCCCCATAAAAGCATCAAAAAAAGTAGGAGACTGTCTCACAGTTGGTGAGACAGCCATTACTGTCTCGCATTGCAAGACAGTGGAGACTGTCTCACTAACAGTGAGACAGCTCCAAGTCCTTTTTGGCTCAACTCCTTTGCTTTCCTTCATGTTGGATGATTTCATTTGACTTTGATGATGACGTTTTTCATCTTCTTGCTGACTTGAGCTAAGGTTGGGACCTATAGAAATTTTTTGATGCATATAGATACCCCCTCCAAAGTTTTTAGTCTTCTCAATATTTTATCGAGGAGTCTGAAATACTTTGGACAAGATAGGTTCTACTTTTGCCAACGTTGGACTCTGTAGAAGGACCAATGAGTGGCTTTAGTTTCCTAACTTCTGGTGATACGACGTCACTGACCATTTGTTGAAATCAGGAACTGGAGCTGATTTGTTAATATTTGAAAGGTTGAGTTCGCTCATGTCGTTGAGTTGACACTGAACTGATCATCTTTGTCAGAAGCTTGTATCTGGATTGTAGTTGAACTCCTAGGGGTAATTTTGGAAGAAAACTACCACAATGTGTGTTGGACTCCCAATGGAAAATTTGGAAGAGAATTACCCTGGGTACACTGTGTATGTGTTGAGGAAATGTTATAAATGCACCGGAGATGAGCTGAGAGTGTGTTGGATGCATGTCAGAGGAGATCCTTTGTGTGAGACAACATATACTGTCTCGCATATGCGAGACAGTGTAAGTTGTCTCGTACAAAGGAGAGGATGACAGGTCGGTCTTTAAGTTTGAGGGGTGCGGTTCTTTTGGGCTCTGATTATGTAGGCTGTCTAAAAATCACAACAGATAGCTTATCCCCATCAAACACCGATGACGGAAGTTACAATCTGACGACTTCCAGAAGGCTACAATTTGAAGACTTTCACGTAGAATGTTACAATCTGACGACCTTCACAACAACTAATGAAAGCTCTAATTCAACAGCCTTCACAATCAACATCGAAAGTTATAATTTGATGACTCTCACATTTTCAAGGAGCCAAGACGAAGGTTACAAGATGACGATCTTTGCAAATGATCTAGCAAAAGAGACTACAAACTAACGGTCTCTTCATATTAAAACGCAGATATCTCTCAAACCGTAAGGAATTTGGCAAAACTGACAGAACAAACCGAACCCTATAGCGTCGGTTTGGTCAACTCCGTCTCATCGAGATAGCCTATTTTTATATATAATTCGTCCAATTCCGACTTACGGTTTGAAAGTTATGACATGTTCTTCGCAGCAAGTTATGTTTTGAAGTCCGTCTGCAGGACTAGACTTCGTCTGAACATTGGACTTAGGCTGAAGTTCACCGAGCTCGCCAGAGGCTCACCTCTGCATCCAAGATTCAAAACGCAGAGGTCATGTTCGCGTTCCAAACTCAAAACGCAGAGGTCATGCCCGCGTTCCAAACTCAAAACGCAGAGGTCATGCCCGCGTTCCAAACTCAAAATGCAGAGGTCATTCCCGCGTTCTAAACTCAGAACGCAGAGGTCATGCCCGCGTTCTAAACTCAAAACGCAGAGGTTGTGACCACATTTGAGATTCAAAACGCAGAGGTCGTGGCTGCGTTCCAAACTCAAAACGCAGATTTCGTGGACTTAAAACGCAGAGTTCAACTCTGCATCCAATGACAAAAACGTACAATTAATGCAGAACCCAACTCTGCATCTCAGGTCCAGAGACGCATAGTTAATGCAGAACCCAACTCTGCGTCTCAGGTCTAAAACGCACAGTTCATCCCTACGCAGCGCGACCTGTGCGTTTTCAGCCTAAAACATCCCAACTCTGCATCTCAGAGTTCATCACGCTGCGCGGCCTGTGCGTTCAGCCACCAAAATAGGCCCAACTCTACGTTTTTAGTCTAAAAACGCAGAGTTCGGGCCCTGAACGCTATTTTTCAGCGTTTGACTCGTTCAAAGCACGAAATGAACAGTTCCAGGAACCGTTTTCCCCCCATGATTTGAGGGATTTCCGCCCCACTTAGGAGCGGATTAAGGGGGCAGTTACCACCCTTAATCCCTTATAAATACGAGAAACTCAATTGAGTTAAGGGGTCGGATTTTTCTCATCGACGAAGGGAGATTCGGTCAAGAGGCTGGCATTGGCGGATTGGAGACTTGGCAGCAAAGAAGATCCTCTTTTTGGCTGACTTTTTGGGGATCCTTGATCAGGCATCTTAGAGCTTTCTGCAGCAACAAAGTCCTTGGAGCATTCCCTTGGCTTATTAACCGAACTTTCGGTTCAAATCAACTCTTTTTCAAGAGTTCAAACTCGTTCAGAGGTAAACTCGATCTGAGTTATCAACTCATCCAGAGTTTCAAACTTGCCACGCAAGTTCTCCACAACATCAAATCGTGAGGAGAAGACCACGTTCTAGTGAATCAAGACGTTCGGATCATCAACGGAGAGCAAACTCGACGCGAGCATTCGAGGGAGGCACTCCATCGCCACCGTTAAGAACCCGGAATTAAACAAAGGGGAGAATCAAATTCATTCTCCCCTCTTTTGTAATCAGAATCCAAATTGTAATCGATTTTGAGAGAATACAAATTAATTTTTCTTTCATTTCATTTACATCGAATTTTTCCACCCACAAAAGATGGCGACTCTGCTGGGGACAAGCTTCTCTGATGAGGAAGTGGTGGCGTAATCCGATGTTCATCTCACTAGAACAATCGTTGAAACTCTCGTGGTAGAGTTTGATCAAGCCAAGTTTGAGGAGTCCATCTCTTCCGGATCCCTTAGCCCCAAGGCTATGCGCAAGATCCACAAAGTCTCCAAGGAGACTAAAGCTCCAATTGTTGCTCCTATGCCAAAGGAAGCCCTCTCCTTTAGCCGAGATTGCTGGAGCAGCCCCTCCTCCGAAGGAGTGGGCTCAGTTTATGCCAAACGCACCTCTCAGTGGCACGTTGTGCAATCAAAACGCAGCCTTCAGAGGTGCGTTTCAATATCAAAACGCAACCTTCAGGGCCGCGTTCCACAAACTGAACGCAACTCTCAGGAGTGTGTTTCAGAACCAAAACGCAACTCTCAGAAGTGCGTTCAAGATCCAAAACATAGACTTACGAACTACGTTAACCGACAAAAATGCAACCGACAAAGATGCGTTTCATCAACAAACCGCAGACTTCGGTCTAGCGTTGGTAAAATAGAACACGACCCTCGTGTTCCTTCTTCAGAACACGATACGATTCGTCATGTTCAAAAAAATCAACGTGGATTTAAGATCCATATTAAACGAGAACCAGTCCTGCCTACTGAGAGGCAGGGGGTTCCATCTCTAACCTCACATTCTGTGAGAAAATCTCCCCATGTATCTGACTTAAGGGAGTCACTTTCAAGAGAAAGACCGATGCAACAAGTCATTCGTTCATTCCAATGTGAACGACTGATTCCTACGGTCCTCTCGGGATGCCAATGCTGCTCATATGCGGCCAAAATATTAGTGTTCGACCAATTTACGAACGTTACTTTGCCCAACCAACAACGACGTTCTCACAGGAAGAAGTCTCTAGAGATCGAATATCCCAGGGTCACTATCAATGTGATCGGCAGAGGGAAAGCCTCAGGTCCTAGTTCCGATGATTCTGAGACAAGTCGTTCACCGACTGTCAGAGAAATCGCTAACGAGTTTGAAAGAGTCTACCAACATACTCGGACGCGAACAGGAGTCGTTCCCTCTGTCAACTATCGAAGGTTAGCCAGAGGGACTAATTCCGATGATGAACACTCAGCCATTGCAGAGTCCCAGTCATCAAGCTCTTTTGTTGAACATGAGAGCTTCGCTTATATGACGGGAAACCATGAAGATCTCGCGAAGAGACTCGACGAGCAGGAGGCCATGCTCAAATCTTAGTAGGAGGCCATCAATGAACTCATGGCCCTATTGACTCAAATCGTCGCAAATAAGACCAAATCTCAGAAGACAGATTCGCCACCTAGGCAAGAATCTTCCCGGAAAGAAAAAGCGTCTTCATCCCGACCTCACACAAGCAAAGGGAAGGGAGAAGTGGTTGATGATACGGCTTCTGACCAAAAAGCCCACAACCTGGAATCTTCCTCTGATGAAGAAAGAGAGACTGAGAACGAGCATAATCTCCAGTCTGCCAAAATGGAAGAATTGGAAGCCTGCCTCAATGCCATTGCTAACAGAAGTGAGCTCTAAGACGAGGGAGTTATCAGGCCTTATCCTGCCGAATGGGATGCAGCCCCTTATCCTCCAAAATTCGAAGTCCCGACGCTACAAACTTTTGACGGCACGGGATCACCAAACCAACACATCTATCATTTTAAGTCACAGACTGGGAATGTGATATCAAATGATGTCATATTGGCTCAATTGTTCATTGGCACCCTCAAGGGAGTTGCTTCTGAATGGTTCAGGAAACTGCCTGTGGGCTGTATTCAAAGGTGGGCAGATTTGGAGAGACTCTTCCTGTTAAGATTCTTTGAAGAGGATACAGAAGTCTCCATCCATACCCTTCTCGCCACTAAGCAGAAGAAGAGGGAGTCCGTCAAAGCCTTCGTTAAAAGGTTTCGAAACATGGCTCTGCGATGTCCGACAGGTATGACACAGTCTACCTTAGTGGAGACCTGTCATCACAACTTGCAGACCGACCTTCTAGCAAATTAGGGTTGTAGAATATCGTTCCTGGAGACAACTAATCTCTTAAGGCGAACATGCTCAAAAGATTATTGCCAGGATCAAAGCTGAAGAACAAAGTAGGCAGGATCAACCTGAGCAATCGGATCAAGCCCAATCTTCTCAGTCAGAAGAGGAAGATACTACAGCTACTGAAGCCAATCCTCTTCAGTAGGATGTCAGGTCTAACAACTATCACGTTAACAGTTACCTCTGATAGTCAAACTCGTTAGAAAGTGGCCCACAAGGCGATGTGTCATGTCTACCCTCTTTTTCCCTGCACTTGTTCAAGACTGGGGGTTGGTTTATTTATAGTTCATGGGATTATGAATAATAAATTTTCTGAGTTGTCACGTTAACAATACACTTCTGACAACAATCAACTTATCAATCCTTGACAATAGGATGATAGGTCCCCAAAATTACTCAAATCGCAATCTTCCCCAGCAAGACACTAAGTCTTCAAAATCTTATTCAAATTACAAGTATCAAAATTCATCACTTCTGGTGATAAACTCACCTAGCAATTCTCCCCAGCGAGATGCTAATTCCCAAAATCTTGTGCAAGTCACAAGTACACAAATTCCTGTCAAGTTAACATTACACCTCTGACAAAATCAACTTATCAATCCTCTTCAATAGGATGAAAAGTCCTCAAAGTTGCTCCAACCGTAACACACATTCTCTTGTCATGTTAACATCATACATCTGACAAAATCGACTTATCGACTCTCCTCAATAGAGCGATAAGTCCTCAAAATTGCCACGATCGCAATGTTTTCCCTGTCACGTTAATGATCACCTCTAACAAAATCCACTTATCGACTCTCTCTAATAGAGCGATAGGTCCTCAAAGTTGCCCTGATCGCAACATTTTCCTGTCATGTTAATACCAAACCTCTGACAATTAACTTATCGACTCTCTCCAATAGAGCGATAGGTCCACAGACCCGTCAAGTTAACATCACACCTCTGACGACCAAATCAACTTATCGACTCTCTCCAATAGAGCGATAGGTCCACAAACCCATTAAGTTAACATCACACTGTTTTCGCCGAAAGTCATTTTCATTGCGGATTCCATTAAACTTCGTTCGTTTACAGAAAGTTACAATGAAAAATTAAACAAAAATTACAACCTTCGAGAAAATAACACAATAGTCGTTTATCAACTACTGCTTTTGTGGGACTTTGCCTGTGCCGGGAGTGCTTTGGCTCGTGGACCACCGATTCGTAGATCGTGAGGTTGTTTAGAGATCCTTTGTTCATTTATCGAAGTAGGAATCTGAAGCGAATATCTTATCGATGTAAGATGTTCACTCTTCCAAAGATCAAGTCTGAGCTTAGATCTCTAGGAATCACCAAATGATGCTTGTCAAAGGGTGAAAATTCTCTCTTTCTTCCTCAAAGTCACCAAAAGCTCAAGCCTTTTCTGCTCTCTGTCCTTTATTTCGTGTCTAGGGAGGTATTTATAGGGGTATGAGTGTACAATAGTTGAAATGGGGGCGAAACAACCGACCAGATGAACCCTCTTTGACCGCACCAGCCAACATTGCCGCGGCTATTGGCACGGCAGTGTGGGCTGCCGCGGCCAAGGAGGTGGTTATCAGCACGTTCCATCGTGCTTGAAACTGTTCTCCCACGACTTTTAACCACCTTTTTCGTGATTTAACTGATTGTCCACGTCAGCAAACGTTCTATCTCTGATATGTCGTCACGTGGATTTCAAATAATCATCATATAATTGTCTTGTAACCACCACAGCACCCCCTATAATAGCCGCTACATCCTAGGCTGCCGCGTCTTAGCCGCGGCACCATATGCTGCCGCGCCTTAGCCGCGGCACCATATGCTGTCGCGCCTTAGCCGCGGCACCAAGTGCTATCTGTTGATGTGCACGTGTTGTCTCACTTCCTTTGGATGTCTGTAAGTATTTTTTGACGCCTACAGATACCCCCTCCAAAGTATCTCAGACTCATCATTTTTTTTTACGCCGAGTCTGGGACACTTTGGATATGATAAGTTTTCCTTACAATTTCTTCAGTACTTTGTTGAGGAAGTTGTGTAATATAGTCTATGGATGGCTTCAATTCTTGACTTCTTCATCTTTTAGCCTATTCAGTGCTTTGTAGAATAGCTAAAATTCTTCCGGTGCTGCATTTATCGCGTGGTCGTTGTCGAAGTCTTGAATTTGAACTGCCGTCGATGAATGGAGAACTAGTTTATACTCATATACTTTATTGGAGTGTTCGGGAAATAGTTTAACCTCATATACCCGTTGGGAGGTTCAAAGAGATGCAGTTTATACTCATATATTCATCGGAGTGTTCGGGAAATAGTTTAACCTCATATACCCGTTGGGAGGTTCAAGGAGATGCAGTTTATACTCATATACTTATCGGAGTGTTGGGTATCTATTTTAAATACAATGGGAAGTATACAAATGCGTTTGTCAATCACTGCGTGCTAGCGCGTCAGTATAAACTACCTCGCTACAGCGCGGCAATGTTGATTGTCGCGTGTTAGCGTGGCAGTGTATACTGTCGTGCGTGAGCGCGGCGGTATTGACTATCGCGCTCATGCTCTGGCCAGTCGGGTTTACAAAACCCGATTCTGGACATTTTAGGGTCATTCTTCCCCGCTCCTTCAGATTCAAAATCTTCTCCAACACTCTATAAAAGGTTTTTTAGCCTCTTCCCCTCCTCACCTCCTCCTATTTGGATGATTTTTCTGTGAAAGGGATCTAGGGTTTTCTAGGGTTTCAAATTCCCTTCTTGGATCTAGGATTTCCTCTGCTCCTTTCATCTTTCGAGTCTCCTCCTCCCTATTCTCAGGTAAAACCGAGCTTACTCCTTGCTTTTGGGCAAGACAAAACCGAGCTTACTCCTTGCTTTTGGGCATGTCTTGCCTTTTAATTTGAAAGTTGATCTCAAAACCCTAACTTTTTTTGTGTTTTCTAGGTCAGAAATCATGTCACCCAAGAGATCCAGAGTTTCCAAGGGCAAATCTGTAGCCCAGCCGTCAGATGAGACAGAGGCCGCTGCCATTTCGTTTGGAGGTGATTTTTCAACTCTCTATTTGTTTAAAACTGATTTTTTTTGCCTGTATAACCTCGCTTGCCTCCTTTGAGAGGCATCCGGGAAGAGTTAACATCCTCCATCGAGAGAATTGATACTACAAAATACATATCTTGTTTGATCAAGATAAGTACCACGGCCAAAATACGAACTTGGCTCAAACTCTTGGTTTTTTGAAACCAAGGGTTGCTACTCAGTTACCGCGGCAGCTCGTACTGCCGCGCCTGAGCACGGCAGTGTATGCTGCCGCGGTAACGCACGGCAGCAACTACTGCCGTGGCTACTAAGCACTGGGGTTTCTCTATGTTTAGCCCTTTTCATTCAACTGCTTTCCAACTTTTTTTTTGCAGTCCCTTTTCCCTCTGTGGTCTTTTCTGACAGAGAAGACCCAGGTCAGAGTGGTACTCTTCATGCCTCTTTCAACGGTGACTTCTTGGTTAGAGAAGCCCGTTAGTTTAGTGAGGGTGGTGATGATGGTGTCCCTGAGTTAGTTCGTGAAGGAAGTCATCGCACTCTGCGAGCGTTGTTGACTGACTCGCTTCTAACTCCAAGTCGAGATTCCACCGAACCGTTGAAGAAGCCTGATTATTTGTTCGGGGATTCGATTGAAGACCCAGATAATATTTGCCGTGATCCTAAAATTTGGTTGAATCAGCATGAAGGTGATTTTCTATTCCTTCCCCCGTTCCCTCGACAATATTTAATTCTGCAATTACGGAATTTGGCCATTTCGAGGAAGATGTCATGGCACTTGACAGATGACCATGAATGTATTCATTGCGGTTTTATTAGTAAAGACGTCAGCGCTCCTGGCTCCAGCGGTAGGCATACTGTTCGTGGTCTTTACCCGGGGATATTTAGACCAGATAGTGGGCCTCAAAATGAATTGATGATAAAGGCTAGCACAGTAAAGAATAGGCTCGCTCGTGTTGGCAGAGAATTCCCTATTCCAAGGTTCAGATGTTACGTATGGGTTCATTCTCTTCCAGACAAATGGTGGGCTAGGATGACCATATACGTACTCAACCGTTGGGATCAGGAGTTAAGGAACTTAGGGTTATACACTCCAATCCGAGCCAGCATGCATGGTCTTCCCGTAAGTGTAGATCACTTTCTCGCTTTGTTCGAGTCTTATAATACGGAGACCAATACATTTTTTACCAAGTATGGTGAATTAGGGCTTCCGCTCCACGAGATGATGAAAGTATCTGGATTGCCATTGGGGAATACTCCTTATCAAGAATATTTTCCCAATAACCATCAGCTTATGAAGATGAAGAAGGTTGGTTCCCCTGCTTATGACATTCTCTGGGAGTTAACTTGTCATTACCAGACAGCGATAGCCAAGATCGAGGTAAAGAGTAAGAAGGCCGCTCGAGTCAGTCTAAAACAGTTTGCCGACTACCTGTTCCAGAATCTCAAGAGCCCGACCGGTGAAGCTGTCTGCGAATCACCTATTCTGACCCCTTCTGACGTTAATAGGCTGATCACGAAGATTAACGCTCAGTCTTATAGAACCGAATCGTCTGAAGGTGGCTTTCTTAGAGGCACAAAGTTCAGTACTTTCTTGTGGCAATCCACGAAAGGAATGAAGCCTGCGACTCTCCTTTCTGGCTATTTGGCCATATGGTTAAAGAAATGTGTGGTACCGCATCAGTCTTCTAAGGCGCTTCCTCTTGAGGTCCTTTTTCCCGCCGTACAACTAGCCGTTGGAGCTAGGTTATCTTTACTCTCCGCCATGATAGCTGATATCCATAGCGGTTTGCGTAATCTGGCTAACACTTTTACAAAAATGGATGCTGAGCCTTCGATTAAGATTCCATTGTTGAGCGTCGAATTGCCTTACACATATTTGATGGCGTGGCTGGTCCTCCATCGAACAGACATGATGTCAGCACCTGACGTTTCTGATCCAGAAGTTCCTCTGCTGCAGCTCTTGGAAGGGTGTAAGTGGCTAAATCCCTCTCGACAATAGCCTGATAGGGTGAGGCAGTTTAAGAATGCCAAGTGTTGGGAATTTTATAAGTGTTTCCCTCGATTTTCCGGTGCGTATAATGACACACTCGTTGATGAGGAGATGCCTGGGACCAATAGGACCTCTCTCGACATGGGTAGTTTCCATTGGCTCGTGAACATCCGACCAGGTTACAATGTTTTCTGGTCGAGGAATCTATGCAGGATCGAGCCTTATTTTCCGTGCCGATTTGCGCGACAATTCGGTTACGATCAATTATATGTTGGGAATCCCAACAAATGGTTAACGACCTGCGGGGGCCTTATTGCTGGAGTACGAGCTTGGTTCTGGAACGTTGCTGGTTGTACCAGAGCTTAATTTAGTTTGCCCGTCACTGAGCCTGCTCTTCACTTAACTTTCCTCTACTGCCGATGGATTTTAGCTGCTAACACGCCTGTTCTGAAGAAGAAACTCTCCGAACTAGAATCAGAAGCCGTGGTTCGGAGAATTGTATCTTCCAAAAAAGGAAAGGAGCCCGCTACGTCTTCTCGTAAAGGAAAACAAGCAGCTGATTCTAAAGAGAGTGACGATTTCGAGACATCCAGTGAGGAGGATGAAACCAAAGATGAAACAGGAGCTGATGTTCCTCTTTCTCCCGTGGCTCACAGGACTCGTCAAGCTTCTTCACCCCGATCACCCGGTGCTCCTTCTAAGGATATTCGAATGAGAGAGAAGAGTATTCCCTTATCATCTTCTAATAAAATGACCGTCATATGGCCTGCCTTTGAAGGGGAAGAAGAAGAAGAAGAGGAAGAAAACGTTGCTCCGCTCATCGGTAGAAAGAGATCCCAGACTCCTGCTCCTTCCGAGGCTCAACCCCGTCCTGTTCAAGGAACTGAACTGCGTACCAAGTTTCACCATGAGAGCTCTGAAGTTCCTCGAGATTCTCATGTTTTGAAGAGGATCAAGAAGACAGCTCATCGACAACGTCAACTTTCCCCGTTGCTTGAAGAGGAGCTTACCCAGGACCTTCCGGTTGATCAAGGGGGTAAAATCTCATTCTTATCTTCTTTTCGCTATTGTATCTTTGAATATAGTATCTTATTTATTCTTTTGCCATCGCAGTTGGACCAGGAGAAGAAGGGGAAATCATACCCGAGCCCTCTTCTCCTGGTTTAATGGACGTTGATGAATCAAGCTTCACTCAGCAAGTACACAGAGCGATGAGTGAAGAACCCCTCAGTATGGACACTGCCCCTCCTCTGGCTACTACATTGACCTCGCCAACCGTCGACACAGGTACTGATGTTTTCTTATTTGGGGGGCATTTCCGGGAGATAAGTGAATCAGAACGTGTTCCTCTCCTACTAACTTGTGCGCTTTATCTTCTTTTAGTTAAACTAAAGGAGGTGGGTGCGAGTAGTAGTACTGCTGATCCCGCCACCGTCATTGAAGGTGACCTTAATTTTATTTGCTTTGATCTCTTCATATTCTTGCATATTTATTGACGGACCCTTCTGCTCAATAGACATTCCGGCTAATGAGCCGAGAGATCAAGAACTTACCCATGATATGGGTATCGGAGATTTCAACGAACATGATTTCAATCTTGATATTTCCGAGGATGAACACTAACGCATCTCCGATATACTATCAGCTCCGGCTCCGACCGCTACTGCAGGACCAACCACTAGGGTCGATTCAGCTGAAGTAGGCGCATCAGAAGGTATGTACTTTAGGACTTAAGTCCTCAATTAAACTTTATTTCTTCTTATTATTTTTTTATGACTAAAATAAGAATTTTAGACGTAGGACCAACGAATGAAGTTGATGCGTCTACCTTCATTGGTGAATGTGATCAACCTGAAGGCTTGGGTTTTCTGCTTTTGGCAGGCCCTCCGGCTAAAGTTGAATCACTAGCTACCGTTCCTCTGACTTCTGATATAGTCGAAGCTGAACTTGTCGTAACTTCCGATCCGACACCGGCTATTCATGAAGTTGGAGGATCGACGACCACTGCAGAAGAACGACTCGCTCTCCCTTCTACTCAACTTGGTATGTTTCCTCTTTAATGTGCGTTGTGGTTGGATTCATATTTGTGGAACGTTTATTCATCTTTTTCTCGTTTATAGAAATTGTCCCACAAGGATTCACGAATCCGGATCCAAAGCCGTTGGGGGTTTCAAGTGAACAAACGTCTGATACAATGAATCAACAGACGAATGTTGTTTCTGAACAAATCCCAGTTGTTGTAGAGCCTGGTGCAGTCTTGCCAAGCCAAGGTAACTCAGTTATTAAATTCTCTAATGAACGTAATATGTTTCCGTTTGCTGTTATACACAGGCTTGTACATTTTATATTTATTTCGTCTGTTCACTTTGTAGCTACTCCTGTATCATTGTCCGATCGCATTCAGGCTTTATTAGCAGATGAAGATCCGGACAAGGTTGTCCTATGCGCTGATGTTCAAGGCTTGGTCGCCTTCATAAATGTCATAGTTGATCGGATTCTTCTCAAAGGCTCACCTTTCGACCATTTTAGAAAAACTCTTGATCGCTATGTATCCGGCCTTAAAAACTACAGATACTCTGAACTATCTGGTTCGATTGAAGCTTACTTGGCCGATCTTAAGCAACACATTGAGGATTTGCAAAATCTTCGTGTTACTGGTGCGTCCTCCTACATTGCTTCTCAAATGGATCTGAAATTGCAGGCATTGCATGATTCTCAGAAGTTCGCTGAATCTGAACTCCAGAGGCTGAAAATCCGTATCGATCAACTCAGGGAGGGCGTTGCTAACAAGACACAGATTAAGGCTGATCTGTATCGTGATTTAGAATCGAATCAAGCGGAGATAGCCCGTTTGGAAAAGCAACTCGCTGACACGAGGGATGCTCGCGAAGTGTTAGAGTCCGACTTGGCGAAGGTGACTGAGATTGAGGTGAATCTACTCCGGCAGCTGAATCTCCAGGACAAGATTTTTGCTAACAAAGAACAAGAGGTCATTAGAATTCAAAGTATCAATGAAGAAAACTTCAAAGCTGATTTGATCCCCGAGCTTGAGTTGGCTTATGTGACAGAACTCTCTCGATTAGAGGATCAAGTCCGTCATTATAAGATATTGTAATTTGAGAACATATATTTTTTTATAGCTCTGTTTGAACTCTTTTGATAAATATAATGAACTCTTTTGCTTGTTGAGATTTTATTATGATTATTCATTCTTGTTTGGGATAAATAACCATAATACTTATAGGATTTTTGGCAAATCCTCAGCCATCAACGGATTTGATATGCCTTTACCGACTACCGTTTGAATCGGGCTAGTATGTGAATTATCTAAGTTCGTTTCACATATAACGTTGGGCTAAAAGACTTAAACTCTTTTAGACTTTGAACTACAATATTGAATATGTAGGCTACATGTGTTAGATGTAGACTTTTCTCTAATAAGGGATAGAGATGACATCCCCCATGTACGAATGACATGGATTTTAAAGTGTGAATAGGTTGCATTTTCTATACATGAAAACGAACCCAAATTTGTGAAGAATGAACTGGGAACTCCAGCTCTCAATCTCTTGTTTGTTGGTAGAGATAAACCCAGAATTGAAGAGAAAGAATTTTATATTTTGTCTCCTGGTCTCTTGTTTGTTGGTAGAGATAAACCCAGAATCGGAGAAGAAGAATTTTATATCCTGTCTCCTGGTCTCTTGTTTGTTGGTAGAGATAAACCCAGAATCGAAGAGGAAGAATTTTATATCCTATCTCCTGGTACAAAGGAACTCGAAGTGGGATCTCCATTTGGAGAAACTGAATTGGTTTGAATAATCCTAACTGTCATAAGGTTTGATTATCCAATTTGAACATGGACCTTTCGTTTGCAATGTGAACCGAAAGGAGATTTTGGTTGTGGTCCTAACTGTAGTAAGTTTGACCAAATAGGGGTTGAAATGATCCTAACTGTTCAAAGGTTTGATCATTCAATTTGTGGACCTCTCGTTCATGGAACGAATCGAGAGGGGATTTTGGTTTTGGTCCTAACTGTAGTAAGGTTTGACCAAGTGGGGAATAGGAGTAGAGTACAAATAACAATGAGTTTGTTGATTTGCACAAGCTATTCGGTAGGAAATTTTGATTTCAAACATAAGAATTCGACATGAAACGACTTGTTGACTGATACAGACCGATGACCATTGGTCGATCCGATTGGTGGGGGTTTCATGGTGCAGGGTTACGAATCATCGAGCTTCCCCTTCCATGATCGCATTACAGGGTTTTGTGAGGAAAGATTAACTATCATTAAATCTCATCTCAACAAAAGTAGTAAGGAAATCTTAATCGTTTTTATAATAATTAAGAATAGACTATTCACATGATTAGTTTCCATTTAGGATAATCAACAGATATCGGGTTATCCTGAAATATCCCGTATAGGATTTTCCAGGAACTTCCCATTTTACATAGGTTATCCTGAACGTATTACGGGTAATACTTTTTCAGGAACTTTCCATTTATTGGCATCATTAATTTGCTGCCATCTTGGGTAATCAGGCGATATGCACCGTTTGAATAGACTGTTTCTATCACAAACGGCCCTTCCCATTTAGGTTCAAATTTTTCTTTCTTCTTAGAAGTGAGAATCATAGGTCTTCGAACAACAAGAACCAGATCTTCTTCTTTAAAACTTCATCGTCGGACCCTTTTATCAAAAGCCCGAGAGATTCTAGCTTGATAAAACTCGATCTGTTGTTGAGCTTCCAAGCGCTTTTCATCTAACATCTCTAACTCTTCGAGACGTTTCTGATGATGTTCTTCCGTCGTCATTCCCGTTGCGAGAGCGACACGGAGGGAAGGAATCTGTATTTCCAATGGCAGAACAGCTTCACATCCATATGTTAAGGCATATGGGGTTGTTCCGGTTGGCGTACGGACAGTTGTGCGATAAGCCCATAGGGCTTCGCCGAGTTTGTCGTCCTAATCTCGTTTATTGGTTTTCACCAATTTTGCCAAAATCTTGATGATAGTCTTGTTAAAAGCTTCAGCCAATCCGTTAGCTGTGGGATTATAAGCCGTCGATGAAACGTCCTTAATCCCGAATTTACCGTAGAACTTGATGAATGCGTTGCTGACGAATTGAGGACCATTATCGTGTACTATTCGCCTTGGAACACCATACCGATACATGATATGGTGTTTGATAAACTTAATGACATCACTCGTCTTTACTTCTCTAAGTGGAACTGCTTCTACCCATTTTGAGAAATAATCGGTGATTGCCAAAATGAAACGGTCTCCTTTAACCGAAGGTGGAAAAATAGGACCAACGATATCCATGCCCCAAGTTTCGAATGGCCATGATGTTGCCGATGGGTGTAAATACTCAGGAGGCCGGTGCATATAATTCGCATGTAACTGACACACTTCACATCGTCGTGCGTAGTCGACTGCGTCTTTTACCATAGTTGGCCAATAATATCCAATTCTTCTAAGTCGGTCCCAGAGTTTAGGACCGGGTTGATGTGCACCGCATATCCCATCATGCGCCTCTTTGAGTGCTTGTTCCGCTTCTTTACCGGATAGACAACGGAGTAATAGACCATCGTACGACCGTCGATACAACATTTGCGCTGTGGCGTTGTAGTAAAATCTCGGCGCTTTTCGCCGAATCGATTCCCTTTCTCTCACATCTTCAGGCAATATACCATGTAGGACGTAGTCGATAATGGAAAAACACCAATCTCGAACTTCGGGCTCAACTCCTGTTGAGTATGCTTCTTTAACACTCGAATCGTAGATTGGAACAATAAGCTGGTAAGTCCTCACTGTAATTAATTGCTCTGTTTCGGGAGGTTGAGCCAAGGATACCGACAATACCACCAATGCGTCTGCATACGCATTTTGGAGATGTGGAACATACTCGATGAAAAATCCTTCAAACGAGTTTGCCATCTCGATGGCCACCTGGTGGTATGGAATCAGGTCTCGATTTCTGACTTCATACTCTCCTCGTATTTGATTAACTACTAATTGAGAATCCCCAAAAGCTTCAAGGTATTCAACCCCCAGCTCTTTGGCGAAATTGAGTCTAATTATCAACGCATTATACTCGGCCACGTTATTAGAGCATGGTTTGGTCAGTGAATATGCTCTAGACAAGACATGCTTTTCCGGGGAAACTAAAACAACCCCCACTCCTGAGGAGACTCTAGAACATCCGGGTGCGCTCGCCACGTTGGTCGCGCGGGAAGCCCCATCGAAGTACAACTGCCACACTTGTTGATGTGAGGTGGTATTAACTTCGTGAGTTTCATCTGACAGATCGTCGTATAATTCGACTACATCCTTCGTGGGATTTTCCGCCAAAAGATCGCAAATAGCTCGTCCTTTAACTGATTTTTGTTGTTTAAAGTACAAGTCGTATTGCGATAAGAGTAAGGCCCATCTAGCTAAACGCCAATTCATGGATGCCGGCTGGGTCATGAATACTCGGATAGGGTTTATGTTGGAAATGACATAAATTGTCTGTCCAACTAAATAATGTCGCATTTTTTGGATTGCGAATACCAGGGCAAGGCATTCTTTCTCGATCATCGGATAACGAGATTCAGCTCCTACCAGTGTGCGACTCAGGTAATATACTGCTTGTTCATGACCGTTATCGTCGTCTTGTGCAAGTAATGCACTTAACGAATGGCTCGTCGCTTTGACATAAATCAAAAACGGTCTGCCCGATTTCGGTGCAACAAGAATAGGTGGGTTCGCTAGATATGTTTTAATATCTTCGAATGCCTTCTGACATGCTTCATCCCAAATGAATGACACGCCCTTTTTTGTGAGTTTGGAAAATAGCTGACATTTTCCGGACAGATTTGATATAAACCGACGGATATATGCCAATCGACCTTGCAATCCCCTGAGTTCTTTAAGATTTCTCGGAGGTTGCAACTCATGTATCGCCTTCACTTTATCAGGATCGATATGAATACCTTTTGTGGTGACGACGAATCCAAGAAATTTACCGCTCGACATTCCTAGGAAGGATTTAGTCGGGTTCATTTTTAGCTGATGACTTCTCATAAGATCGAACATCGTCTTCAGATCTTTAACGTGGTCGCTTTTATCAAGGCTCTTAACGACCAGGTCATCAACGTAGCATTCGACAGTCTTCCGAAGGTGTTCTTGAAAGATCTTCGTCATTGCTCGTTGGTACGTAGCGCCGGCGTTCTTCAACCCGAACGGCATAACAGTATAACAAAAGACACCAAGGGGTGTTCTGAAAGCTGTATGCTTTTCATCATCCGGATGCATCTTAATCTGATTATATCCTGAGAATCCATCCATAAATGACATTCTCTCAAACCCGCACGTATTGTTAATGATGATGTCTGTAATGGGTAGAGGAAAATGGTCTTTAGGGCAGGCGGTGTTCAGATCCCTGAAGTCAATGCAAATTCTGATTTTTCCATTCTTTTTAAGAACTGGCATAATGTTGGCTAGCCAATCAGGGTGTTGTTCTTCTCTGACAAAACCTGAATCGATTAATTTTTTACTTCAGCTTCTATCGCCTTCATAATTTGAGGACGAAACCGTCTTTGTTGTTGCTTGACAGGTTTAGCATCCGATTTTATGTTGAGGCTGTGCATTGCTACGTTCGGGTCGAGTCCCGGCATATCTTCGTAATTCCAAGCGAAAACGTCGATATACTCTCTAACAAGGGCGATTAGTTCCTCTTTTTCATCTGGTGAAAGATCACCGCTGATAAATATAGGTTTCGGATTAGCTTCGTCACCCATATTAATTTGGACTACCTTATCCTCCATAGGAGGTTCTCTTTGCTCAAACCGATTGCCATACTGGATATTCATATAATGCATCCAGGGGTCTTCCCAAATAGGCAATTGATCGTCCTCTTCGGTTGTGCAAGGATCAACTGTCGCCATGTTCGACATTAGGGCCTTGAATTTCTCTCCAATGCTCACGTCAGAGTCCCACATTAAAGTATCGGATGAATGCCCGCTCTCATTTCTCAGCTGGCTAATGATTTGCTGGCAATATTCGTCATCGGATGACGAAGCATAACCTAGACCTCTTTTATGACTATAATAATTGTCTGGTTTTCCTTTTGGTACATAAGTAGGACGGGGTGGAACCCTAACTCCTTGATCAAAATGAAGACCTTCACCGAGCGAGAGGTTATAGCCTTGCCTCGTCATGTAACCACTTGCTTGCGAACTATACCGAGAGAAATATCGTCCCGGCTCTTCATCATCTGAGTTGCTGTCCAAGAAAAGATTAGGAGTTGGGGATGGATCCCCTTTTCCAAAAATTATTTCTTTTTCACCCCCTGTCTTTGCGGGTAGGATTATCGTTGTCCCGACTGAATTTTGCAGATATTTCGTCGTCGTGCAAGACGAGCGAATTGGCATGTGTAGATTAGGATTATCATACAATTCATGCATTACGTTATCAAGACAAAGCGAATACTCTAAATCATCTTTTATTATTTCATCGGCAAGTTGCCAGTTACAACTTTCGTCCGACGATTCATCACCGTCAAGATCGATTACAAGAGGTTCAATGTCATTTAGTACAAGACCTTCACTATAATCGAGCCCGGTTTCGGTATCAGCTTCTTCTCCGCTGTCCGTGCCATGGGCCGATGGTTCAGTATCGGACTCAGCACCATAAAGAAGGGAGTCAGTAAAGTAATTTTCTAACCCCTTGAATGGTTGCTTATCCGCGACCACCGTCTTGACCTCCTCATTAGTGTCGACATACTTCAAACACTGATGGAGGGTGGAGGGAACTATAAGATTACTGTGGATCCATGGACGACCCAACAGTAAGTTATAGGAAGTCTCCGCATCGATCACATAGCAGGTGACTTCAGACCTCAAATCTCCGAGTTGACACTTCACCCGGATTTTTCCCAACGGTCTTGACCCGCTAGTATTGAATCCATAGATGACCGTTCCTGTGGAGGCTAACTTGCTGGCGGGAATTCCGAGATGGTACATCAACCGAAGTGGCATGATGCTAACAGCGGAACCCGGATCGACTTGAATCCGGTTGACAATGCTCGAACCGATATATCCAGTAAAATATAGCGGTCTATCATGCTTTGAATTCCTAACTTATATATCTTCTTTTGTGAAAGCAATGCAAGGAAATTTGGTGGCTGCCAGATTGCAATGCTGCACCGACGACTCTGGCTCTTCAGGAGTTGGCTTGATTTGAGTGAGGAATACCTCAGAATCAGCCAAGGATTCTTGTAAAGCTTCCCTGGTTTCTTTCGAGAGGCGCAACAACTCGTATAGCGTGATCCTTGCTGGGATATTAGCTAACTGAGTCATGACGTCGAAACGGTATGGAGTATTCGAGCTTTCCGATTTGTCTCGTCCAATAGGTCGATTGAAACGAGGCTGCTTCGGAAGTTGAACTTCTTTGGGTTGAGGTTCCTTTTCTTTTTGCTTAACAACTTTCTGAGGTTTCTCAGTTGCTATGGGTGGGGTCATAACCACCCCAGTTCCGCAAGAGTTTTACCGTTTGGATTAGAAGTTTCAGGATACTGATAATGGTATTCGTTTTCACCCCTTGTAGCGAAAACTTCATGCTCTTCATCAGAAAGTGGTAAAGCTGCTATCTCCTCGTCGTCTTTCTCAGGAATCGCCGAGGCTCCGTAACAGGACTTCTCTTTTCCTTTGCTTTTTGACTTCTTCTTCGATGTGGATGTTGTCCACTGTTCATCTTCAAGCAAATCCGGATGAACCCAAAGGATTTCACCGTTAGGGGTCGTGTGTGACACTAGTCCTTTTTGGCGCTGTCCATGAGGGTCATCGTTGATGGTTTGCATCTTAACATTTGATACTGGTTCGGCTTGAAACCAGGATAAAGGAACCGATCCGAAGCTAATAGACACCGCATTTGCACCTACTTTCTTCTCTTTTGGCTTTGGTGTTACGATACCAACATCGATTAAGGTTTGTATTTTGTCTTTTAAGACATAACACGCCTTAGTGGGATGGTGAACCCTTCTGTGATATGCACAATAGTTCGGGTCATTAGTCTTCATTGCTTCTTCTTGGTTTGTGACCGGTGGAAGCTTGATCTTGTTGTTGTCTAACAGATACTTGAAGATAACTGGTACTTCATCATCTTTGAATGAATACTCTTTCGGAAATCTGGGCTCAGAGGTTTTAAACTGTTTCTGAGGCTGCTGATTTTGATTTGGCGCCAACTGGAAGGATGACTGCTGCGGTTGTTGTTGCGGAGGCTGTTGTGACGTTTGATGCGCGTCCACAGTGGTTACGGACCCCCTTCCTCTGCCTCGAGGATTGAAGTTCTGTTTTTGATTTTGATTATTGGCTGGTGGCTGACCCTTCTCCAAATTCCTTCTCTTGAGAAACCGTTCAGCTTGCTCACCTCTCACCTTCAACTCTTTCCAAGTTTTAGAGGGTACAACTCCCATGACCTCTAATACATCCAACGACAAGTTATTGTGACATGTCTGTAGGATGAATTCTTCCGTGAGTAGATCTCGGCAGTTTACTGCTTTGTTCCGGAATCGTTTGACAAAAACGTCAACCGACTCCCCATTCTTCTGCTTCTCGTCCAACAACGTGCCAATAGAGACCTCCGTGTCGTCGTCGAAGAAATTGGTAAGGAACAATTCTTCCATATCTCCCCAGCTAGTGATGCTTCCGGGTTTCAGGCGTCGGTACCAATCGAAGGCAGGCCCACGGAGGGTTCCTACGAATGACCGGACCATCAGGGCTTCATTCCCTGATATCGCGCCGAGATGTGACTTGAAGTAAATCAAGTGCTGAGTTGGTGAACCCCTGCCATCAAAAGGAGTAAAGTTAATCAAATTAAATTTTGGGGGATAAGGAATCAAATCCCACTCCCTCGGGTATAGGTATGGAATGCCCGTCTTCTTTACTTCTTGGGCCGTCATCAGTGCATTGACTTTGCTCTCAAGATCCTGCATTTTCTTGTCTTCTTCCTCATCCTTCTTCAAGTAGATTTGAGGAGATTGAGTGGATGATCTTGATGGACCGCTTCCAGAATTGTCTTTATCGGGAGGAGGATCAGCGAAGATAGTCTCGTCTTCTTTACCATCGTCTGCAGTTATACGCACAGGTATAACGTTACGTTGACTGGACTCTGCCTTCTGGCTAGATTCCGGTTGATGTTGTTGAACTTGCAAATCACGCATCTGCTGCATTGTCAATTCCATCTCGGTTTTGATCTCAGCTCTGATTTCTTCGCGTTGTTTGGCCAACGCTTCCTGTAGTATCTGAGCCAATTGATCTGGTGTGATGGTGAATGATTCTCTGGGTCACCCCACACTGGATGCGGTATCGTCTGAAGTAATAGCGGAACAAGTATCTGACAACTCCTCCTCTGATGATAATCCTTTGTGCATTCTTTTATAGTCCCGGCGTCGGTTGGCCCTTCGTTGCAACCGCGCCATTCTTTGAGAAAGACCCCGCTCAACTCTTCCTTCTGAAGAGAAATCAGGGTCAGGGTTGACTAAATACTGTTTTCCTCTGCCGGTCATGTTAATAGTAACCTCAGGGAATTCATCTCGTCGAATTGCAGGTTTCTTCTTGTTGAAGTGCCTCACTTTGGGTTTTGGTGTTTCTGTAGACAGTCTTTGAAATACATTAACACGTTTCGCCCCAGCTTCTGAGCAACTGCATTCCGTCAATACTTCTTTAATAAGTCTCTCGCAAACGCAATGAGACTCATCTTCTCGGACAATTCTTTTTCTTGAGTTATTATTTTGATAGTACAGCTCATCATTGTTATGATTTGAGCAACCTATCTTTTGTTTGGGAAGCTTATTAACATGCACAGGACGACTAGTCGTCGCCTCTGGGCGATCCAATGTTAAATTTTTAAATACACCCCCTTGCGGGTGTGGAGTCTTCATAGGTCTTAGACGAGAATGAACTGATATTCTTTCGTTTTGGACCAGAGCCATTCTGACAGGAGGGTGTTTACGACCCCCTGTATAAGAAACCACTAAGGGTTTGTTCGCCGGACTTGGATTTTCTTTGACCGGGGTTTTGCCTCGATCGTCAACCGAGGGACCAAGGCGATCCGCCATGGTGATCTTGAATTTGGATAAATTTGGGCTAACCCAGGGTTTCACTGGTAATGAAGTAGACGGGCCCGGAACGGATGTTTGCGGCATCTTCGGCATCCAAACTCTACGGTTCTTTGGTGGCTTTTCAGACACCAATTCCTCCTTGATTGCTTGTTTTTGTTGACGAAGAGCGCGGGCACGAGCGGCCTTCACTTTACGCCTTTGTATCCGTTCCTTCAGTGTTGAACGGGCCCTTTTGACGAGGGTCTATTCCTCCGTCGTAAGTTGTGTAGAAATGTGATTATTTTGCCTTTGAGGCAACTGAACCATCTTCTGTTTCCTCGACTCTAGGTCCGCATAGTAATGGACCCCGTCGGTTTGTTGCATGGCCTTAGCCAATTGTCGAGCACGGTGCTGGCGCTGCCTTTGACGAGCCCTCTTCGTCAGCACCGGTGAACTATTCATCAGTGACTCCTGAATGAGTGCGGAGTCCTTTGGAGCAGGGATGTTGCAGGCAGAGTCCTTAGCAGCAGTCGGGCAAGAACTTTCACCTGCGATCTTCATCAGAATTGAAGACTTAGGAACTTTTTTGGAAGAGGAATTCTTCCTGCACTTGCGCGACGAGGAAGATTTTGAAGACGAGGATGACATGTACTCCTCGAATTTTGCCTGATCGAACTCATATTTGATCTCTTCAGTGACGATGATCTTGATCGGTTGCGACACCGCGGCCTCGGCAGCGAGGCCGCTGGCTCCCACTGTGGTCGCCAGTTTATTTTCGCCGAAAGTCGTTTTCATTGCAGATTCCATTAAACTTCGTTCGTTTACAGAAAGTTACAATGAAAAATTAAACAAAAATTACAACCTTCGAGAAAATAACACAATAGTCGTTTATCAACTACTGCTTTTGTGGGACTTTGCCTGTGCCGGGAGTGCTTTGGCTCGTGGACCACCGATTCGTAGATCGTGAGGTTGTTTAGAGATCCTTTCTTCGTTTATCGAAGTAGGGATCTGAAGCGAATATCTTATCAATGTAAGATGTTCACTCTTCCAAAGATCAAGTTTGAGCTTAGATCTCTAGGAATCACCAAATGATGCTTGTCAAAGGGTGAAAATTCTCTCCTTCTTCCTCAAAGTCACCAAAAGCTCAAGTCTTTTCTGCTCCAATCTGCTCTCTGTCCTTTATTTCGTGTCTAGGGAGGTATTTATAGGGGTATGAGTGTACAACAGTTGAAATGGGGGCGAAACAACCGACCAGATGAACCCTCTTTGACCGCGGCAGCCAACATTGCCGCGGCTATTGGCGCGGCAGTGTGGGCTGCCGCGGCCAAGGAGGTGGTTATCAGCACGTTCCATTGTGCTTAAAACTGTTCTCCCACGACTTTTAACCACCTTTTTCGTGGTTTAACTGATTGTTCACGTCAGCACACGTTCTATCTCTGATATGCCGCCACGTGGATTTCAAATAATCATCATATAATTATCTTGTAACCACCATAGCACCCCCTATAATAGCCGCTGCATCCTAGGCTGCCGCGTCTTAGCCGCGGCACCATATGCTGCCGCGCCTTAGCCGCGGCAGCATAGCCGCGGCACCAAGTGCTGTCTGTTGGTGTGCACGTGTTGTCTCACTTCCTTTGGATGTCTGTAAGCATTTTTTAACGCCTACACACACCTCTGACGACCAAATCAACCTATCGACTCTCTTCAATAGATCGATAGGTCCATAAAATACTGTTGGGTTAACATCAAACGTCTAACAGTCAAACCCCCCAATGAACTTGTTAATCCTTTTTTAACAAGAATAGCAAGTTTTTATTATAAAACCCCCAACGGATTAAAGATTTTCTGGAATTATCCTAGTGATAGTGAAGAAAATTTTTGAATTTCACTCTAAGTTAAAATTCATGCCAAATTAACATTATACCTCTGGCGCTTTTAATTTTCTTTTAGTGTTTCGAATAACACTGAAAGAAACAGTGATAAAGTCTACGTATTCAATATCGTAGCCAGTGATTATCATTAAATTAATAGTCTCTGAATCTATACATTGCATGTATGGGGAATTTTATCCCGAATCCTAAGAAGGGATAAGTCAACGTCTAACACATGTTGCCGGTTAGTCTTTGACCGTAAAAAGGACAAAAACTCATGTATTCAACATCATGGTAGGTTGTTATTAATAACACCAAAATCCATGACTCACACGCATGGGGGACTTTATCTCGATCCCTAATTAGAGATAAGTCTGCATCTAACACATGTTGCCGGTTAGTCTTTGACCGTAAAAAGGGCAAAAACCCACATATTCAACATCGTGGTAGGTTGTTATTAATAACACCAAAATCCATACCTCACACGCATAGGGGACTTTATCTCGATCCCTTATTAGAGATAAGTCTGCATCTAACACATGCTGCCGGGTAGACTATTCCCGTAATAATGGTAAAGCCCACGTATTCAACATCGTGGTAGGTTGTTATTAATAACGCCAAAATCCATGCCTCACACGCATGGGGGATTTTATCTTGATCCCTAATTAGAGATAAGCCTACGCCTAACACGCGTTGCCGGTTAGTCTTTTTCCGTGAAAATGACAAAGTCTATGTATTCAAAATCATATCATCAAGTCTAAGAGGGTTCATTCTCTTAGCACAACATTACATGTGAAATGGGTTCAAATAATTCACATGCTAGCATGACTCAAACGGTAGTCGGTAAAGGCTTATCAAATCCGTTGATGGTTAAGTGTTTGCCAAAAACCTATGCATATTCGTAGGTCCATTAGCTTAATGGATGTGAGCCGAGACTTGAAACAGATGAGCTAAAGGCAAGTTTCAAAGACTTGGTTAATAATGCACGGAAGCCACTTCCATGTCTTAAGTCAAAATGCTGAGGTCAGACCCGCGATGCAAAAACCAAACGCCGAGGTCACACCCGTGTTCCAAATTCAACATGCAAGGGTGAGATCTGCGTCTCAAGTTCAAAATGTAGGGTTCATCCCCCGCATTCCAGAAGCATGATTATGACGCATACCTTCACACAGGTCCTGCATGGCAAATCCCTTCAACCAAGATGCCTTCGAAGCGAGTGCAGAGAACAAATCCTTTACGACAAGGAATCAACAGCTCCAAGATCAGAGTTGAGATCCAAAGTATTCTAAAAATTTATCATAGTCAACCGCGAACTTTCAAAAACTTTGGAGGGGGTTCTGTAGGCTGTCTAAAAATCACAACAGATAGCTTATCCCCATCAAACACCGATGACAAAAGTTACAATCTGACGATTTCCAGAAGGCTACAATTTAAAGACTTTCACGTAGAAGGTTACAATCTGACGACCTTCACAACAACTAATGAAAGCTCTAAATCAACAGCCTTCACAATCAACATCGGAAGTTACAATTTGATGACTCTCACATTTTCAAGAAGCCAAGACGAAGGTTACAAGATGACGATCTTTACAAACGCTCTAGCAAAAGAGACTACAAACTAACAGTCTCTTCATATTAAAACGCAGATATCTCTCAAACCGTAAGGAATTTGGAAAAACTGATGGAACAAACCGAACCCTCTAGGGTCGGTTTGGTCAGCTCCGTCTCGTCGAGATAGCCTATTTTCATATATAATTCATCCAATTCCGACTTACGGTTTGAAAGTTATGACATGTTCTTCGCAGCAAGTTATGTTCTGAAGTCCGTCTGCAGGACTAGACTTCGTCTGAACATTGGACTTAGGCTGAAGTTCACCGAGCTCGCCAGAGGCTCACCTCTGCATCTAAGATTCAAAACGCAGAGGTCATGCCCATGTTCCAAACTCAAAACGCAGAGGTCATGCCCGCGTTCCAAACTTAAAACGCAGAGGTCATGCCCGCATTCCAAACTCAAAACGCAGAGGTCATTCCCGCGTTCTAAACTCAAAACGCAGAGGTCATGCCCGCGTTCTAAACTCAAAATGCAGAGGTCGTGACCACATTTGAGATTCAAAACGAAGAGGTCGTGGCTGCGTTCCAAACTTAAAACGTAGATTTCGTGGACTTAAAACGCAGAGTTCAACTCTGCGTCCAACGACAAAAACGCACAGTTAATGCAGAACCCAACTCTACGTCTCAGGTCCAGAGACGCACAGTTAATGCAAAACCCAACTCTGCGTCTCAGGTCCAAAACACACAGTTCATCCCTGCGCAGCGCGACCTGTGCATTTTCAGCCTAAAACATCCCAACTCTACGTCTCAGAGTTCATCACGCTGCGCAGCCTGTGCGTTCAGCCACCAAAATAGGCCCAACTCTGCATTTTTAGTCTAAAAATGCAGAGTTCGGGCCCTGAACGCTATTTTTCAGCGTTTGACTCGTTCAAAACATGAAATGAACAGTTCCAGGAACCGTTTCCCCCCCATGATCTGAGGGATTTCTGCCCCACTTAGGAGCGGATTAAGGGAGCAGTTACCACCCTTAATCCCTTATAAATACGAGAAACTCAATTGAGTTAAGGGATCAGATTTTTCTCATCGACGAAGGGAGATTCGGTCAAGACGCTGGCATTGGCGGATTGGAGACTTGGCAGCAAAGAAGATCCTCTTTTTGGCTGACTTTTTAGGGATCCTTGATCGGGCATCTTGGAGCTTTCTGCAACAACAAAGTCCTTGGAGCATTCCCTTGGTTTATTAACCGAACTTTCGGTTCAAATCAACTCTTTTTCAAGAGTTCAAACTCGTTTAGAGTTAAACTCGATCTGAGTTATCAACTCATCCAGAGTTTCAAACTTGCCACGCAAGTTCTCCACAACATCAAATCGTGAGGAGAAGACCACATTCCAGTGAATCAAGACGTTCGGATCGTCAACGGAGAGCAAACTCGACGCGAGCATTCGAGGGAGGCACTCCATCGCCACCGTGAAGAATCCGGAATTAAACAAAGGGGAGAATCAAATTCATTCTCCTCTCTTTTGTAATCGGAATCCAAATTGTAATCGATTTTGAGAGAATACAAATCAATTTTTCTTTCATTTCTTTTACATTGAATTTTTCCACCCACAGCTTAACCACTTCTTTGAGTTCAAAATTGTTGCTAAACCCTACGAATAGAGTTTCAAACCCCTTTCTTTCCCCTATCTCTTCAATCTTAATCGAAGGAGCATAAACCACTTAAGGTTTCAAATCATCCTTTCGAGTTTTTATCTTTTTCTTCTTGTCCAAAGTGCTCAAACCTCAGTTTCATTCGATCTTTGATAAAAAATCGAGTCTTGGGTTCTTGGTTTTGGGTCCCGACTTTGTTTGAGCTTCACCACAAAACCCTAGCTTTCTATCAAAGTTTTGGCTAAATCTGTATTTCGGCCATATCTCCAAAGAGATCGAGAGATTCCAAGGGCAAATCTGTTACCCAACCATCTGAGAAGGAGGCGGCCGCTGCTTCATCATTCGGAGGTAAGATTTTACCCTTTAATCAATTTTAAAAATTAGGATTTTTCCTTGTTTGCTCTCCTTCGTGAGGCATTTGGGAAGAGTCGACGTCCTCCTTTGTGAGGATCGATGCTTAATCGGAGTGTTTTGCTTTGCCAAAACACATCCTAAAGTAAAAAAATAGTTTCACACTATCTTGCAAATTCATAAGATAGGGTATATAGTCTCCTAGTTCACGGGACAATGTTCACTATCTCACATATGCGAGACAGTTTCCACTGTCTCACCAACTGCAAGACAGTTTCCACTGTCTCGCAATTGCAAGATAGTGAATCCGCCTTGCAATTTTGTAATATTAGTCTAACTCTCTTTTTTCGCTTAATTTGCATTAAGAATTTTCTTTAACTGTTTTTAACATATACTCTTTTACACATTGCAGTTAATTTCCCATCAACGGCATTTTCTTCTAGAGAAGTGAGTAATCAGAGTGGCATTGCATATGCTTCCTCTAACAAGATGCCCATTATTAATAAGGCTCCTCAGTTTGATATAAATAGACTGAAGGACATCCCTGAGCTTGTACAAAAGGGGAGTTGTCATACATTGCACCAACTAATCATAGATGCACTGCTCACCAAGGATCAAGAAACAGCTCAGCCCCTGAGGAAGCCCAATTATATGTTCGGTGACTCCATTGAGGATTCCGACATTCTTTCTTGTGACTTAGAACACTGGTTGAATGAGTATGATGGGGCCTTCAGATTCCTTCATCCAGTTCCCTGATATTACTCATTAATTCAATTGCAAAGATTAGCAGTGACTAGGGATATGTGTTGGCGTCTGACCAAGGACTAAGAAAGGGTGCATTGTGGATTTATCAGTAAGAGCAAAACTCTCGGTTCCATTGACCGAGCCTCTATCCGTGGACTTTCATTCTGGGGTGTTGGGTCAGGATAGCGTGCCACAGAATGAGTTAATGATCAAGGCTAAGACTATGAGGAACCACCTTGCTAAGTTAGGCAGGGAATTGCCTATATAGAAATATAGATGCTATGGTTGGGTCCACTCGTCTACTGATGAGTGATGGTCAAGGATGATAAGTTATGTGCTCGGATATTGGGGCAATGAGCTAAGTGATAAAGGATTGTACGTCCCCATCCGAGCCAGTATGTACGGCCTTCCTATAAGTGTGAACCATTTCTTCTCATTGTTTGAAATATATAATCTGGATACGAATACCTTTCTCATCAAGAATGGAGAGTTAGGTCTTCCTCTTCATGAGATGATGAAAATATCTAGATTACCAATGTGGGATGTACCATATCAAGAATACATCCCTACCAAGAAGACCTCACGGTGGCTACCAAACTGTTGATGGCTAATATCAAACAGTCAATGAAAGAAATTATCTGGTTGATGGAGGTCTTCTAACCCTCCGAATGTTTGGTTCTAAAATGGGTTGTTCTTCCTTGCATAGGTCAAAAATCATAAGAGGGTGGAGTGTGGTCTCCGTTTGTTCCTCCGATAATCAAGTCAGTAATTTAGTTGAGCGGAGAAGCAACTGAACTGTAAAAGCTCTTAAGCATTGTGGGTAGAGATAAAGATCTTATATTTATGCTAAAAATAGTAACTATATTTATAGTGGTAGTAGAGGGGTAGGATGGTAACTTCGACCGAGTATGGGTTGGTTGCCAAGTCAGTATCTGCTTTACAGATGTCGGCCGACGAGTGGATGAGAGGTCACTTTCACATTTAATGTGACGTGACTGGGGGCGTGCAGTACCGACGTGGTCTGATGTGTCATAAAGATTATTAAGGGCAGAGAAATAATGACGCCCATTATGCATTTAACGATATTTATTGTGAGGTGATCGGCTATCAAAGTGCGGGATGGGGCTCGAGGCTTGAGATAGTCGCCGCCTTTCTACTCGTCCGGTAGAAGGTCGAGAAGTACCATCTTTTGAGTCACATTCACGAGATGTCGACTGAATAGTCAGTCGAGTAGGTTGATCAAGGAGTCGACATATAGCACCTTTTTAGTCACCCTCGCGAGATGTCGAGCCGTCCGAGCTAGGTCTTTGGTTATCTTGAAGTGAAGAGCTGGCTCAATTACGCATAATGTGGGATACTTGTCTGCAATTGATTAGAGATTACTTTTTAGCAGTAAAACGGCTATAATAATACACACACACATAAACACACACACACACACACACACACACACACACACACACACACACACA